>PISX010036366.1:0-12028 GCA_004024625.1 Mellivora capensis | reverse complement strand
CTGCACAGCAAAGGAGACAGTCAACAAAACAAAGTGGCAACCCATGGAATGGGAGAAGATATTTGCAAATGACAGTACAGAAAAAAGGTTGATATCCAGGATCTATAAAGAACTTCTCAAACTCAACACACGCAAAACAGATAATCATATCAAAAAATGGGCAGAAGATATGAACAGACACTTCTCCAATGAAGACATAGAAATGGCTATCAGACACATGAAAAAATGTTCATCATCACTAGCCATCAGGGACATTCAAATTAAAACCACATTGAGATACCACCTCACACCAGTTAGAATGGCCAGAATTAGCAAGACAGGAAACAACGTGTGTTGGAGAGGATGTGGAGAAAGGGGAACCCTCTTCCACTGTTGGTGGGAATGCAAGTTGGTGCAGCCACTCTGGAGAACAGTGTGGAGATTCCTCAAGAAGTTAAAAATAGAGCTTCCCTATGACCCTGCAATTGCGCTACTGGGAATTTACCCCAAAGATACAGATGTGGTGAAAAGAAGGGCTATCTGTACCCCAATGTTTATAGCAACAATGGCCATGGTCGCCAAACTGTGGAAAGAACCAAGATGCCCTTCCACAGATGAATGGATAAGGAAGATGTGGTCCATATACACTATGGAGTATTATGCCTCCATCAGAAAGGATGAATACCCAACTTTTGAAGCAACATGGACGGGACTGGAAGAGATTATGCTGAGTGAAATAAGTCAAGCAGAGAGAGTCAATTATCCTATGGTTTCACTTATTTGCAGAGCATAACAAATAACACAGAGGACATGGGGAGATGGAGAGGAGAAGGGAGTTGAGGGAAATTGGAAGGGAAGATGAACCATGAGAGACTATGGACTCTGAAAAACAACCTGAGGGTTTTGAAGGGGCGGGGGGTGGGAGGTTGGTGGAGCCAGGTGGTGGGTATTATGGAGGGCACGCATTGCATGGAGCACTGGGTGTGTTGTAAAACTATGAATTCTGTTATGCTGAAAAGAAATGAAATTAAAAAAAATTAAGTTGCAGGGCATATGGGTGGCTTAGCTGATTAAGCATCTGCCTTTAGCTCAAGTCGTGATCCTGGGGTCCTGGGATGGTGTCCTGCATTGGGCTCCCTGCTTCTCCCTCTGTCTCTCTCTCTGTCTCTCATGAATAAATAAATAAATTATTTTTTTAAAATAATAAATATTAAAGTCGTAAAACATGCTGAAATCTTTGGGATGTAATTTAATACATGGGATTTATTACTTATCAACAGGCATGTTATATAAAGTATATCACTTTTGTATTTTGAGCAAGGTACATAGTTTTCTTCCTCTTTTTTGGTAGTACTAAAACAGTTTTGCCATTAGAATTACAATTAAGGCAATGGCCAACAGTATTAGCAGTATATTGAAAGAAATTATCTCTATATTTCACAGAAAATAACACATGAAAATTTTATAGATAATTTGCAAAACAATAGTTGGTTTGAAATGTCATTTTTAATCCTCATTTTAAAAACAAAATTTATCTAAATGTATTGCAGATATCACCGAGGTGATGAAGAGCTTAATTTAAGATATGTGAAGAAGAACCACAATGGTTTTGTCCTCATTAACATAATGGTGCATAATTTCAACTGATGAGCATAATCATGCCTTACAAGTTGTAGTATTTACTTTCTTAGAAAATAAGAGTCCCACTGATTGTTAGCAGGTGAAAAAACTCAATGTTTGTTAACAGATTAAAGAGTCTTCACACACTTTGCCTTTACTAAAGTGGTTAGCAGTGACTATAGTCAGCCATACTTTCAATAATTTTCAGAACAACTTATAAATAGTTTTTGAAATAGCACAAGAATTACTGGCAAGATTAAATAAAATACTTGTGAATACACTATGTCTGAGCTGTATATATAATAGAGTTTCATCAATATTACATAATTGAAGAATGTGCCAAGATAATAACTGGTGTATATATATTTTCCTTATTTATAGTATTCATATTGAATATATAATATTGTTAACCACAAAAATGTTTAATTATTTCTGGTTACATATCCCAATATACAAATAAAAGATAAGAGAAATAGGGAGAAGTATTTATTAAGGGCAGTTTGTTTTAAATACATGGATCTTCTTTCAACAGCATTAAGAAATACCCAATATTCTTTAATGTGAGGCCTCCTTATAGAAAAATACTATCACTATGTAGAGTGTTATCCTGAAATGCAGGGAAGAATGAAGAAATAAAACAAAAAAGAAGTAGTTACTGGGTTCCTATTATACTGGAAAGTTCAGTCCTAGAGCTTACAGAAAACAACCATAAAAAAGGCTTATCTTTAAAGGTTTCATTTTCAAAGATCATTACTCAAACTAAGGCTCTCAGTCATACATTCATAAAAGGATGTTTAGTGGCTTATTGTAGTAGTACATAATAAATACCAGATGAGGTACACAGGATTTGGAGAAAGAGGTGGCTTTTGGGAGTAGGTAAGGCAAGTCTTTACAGAGACAGTGGTTGTGAGCAGACAGGTATTGCCATGATTTGCACACTGCATGAGGGTAAATGGCAAGCAAGAGGGCCAGGGTTGGGTAGAAAAGCATGAGATAAATTTGGAAAGAGTTAACTGCAAGTTTTGGATGATGTGGCCAGAGATGTATAATCAAAGGAGTTCAAAGGGACTTGAAGATCATCCCTCCTTTCAGAGGTAAACAAACAGGCTCAGACAAAGTTCATGACTTCATCAAAGAGCAGAGCCCTGGCCTTCTGATCATGGTCCATTGCCTTGAACTGCTTCCACTTCCCTCTATTCTTTTGCTTGGTGAAACACAATTATTTCATTTTGTGAAAATAATAATGTTAGTGAGTGTAATGTAAAATATGTCCATTTGGAGGAGGGGACTGTGTTTTAAGTGGTGATGGTGGTAGTGTGATGTGCCAGTGAACTAAAGATGGTGATGACAGAGACATGATCAAAGATCTGGTAAGTGGTTACATGGGGGGAGAAAGCAAAAGGGAGTTTAAGATTGGCTCTGTGTTTTCAAGCCCCGATTTCAAAACTATATTTAACAGACGAGCAGAATTATGGAAGTCAGAATGGCAGCTTCTCTTAATAAAACAAGTCTTCATCAATAAAGTTATTTGAGGAAATTACTTATTCTTTAGCTGTTGAAAGCATTTTATTTTCCCTCCCCAAGAAAATCCTATATTCCTTGAAAGCAGGTTTATATAAGAATCACAAATCATCTGACATCCTCCCGGCTGGCTGGAGGCTTTAGCAAAATATAAGTGTTTAGTAAATTATGAATGAAAGTTGGAGAGCAATGACAGTGATTATTTACATCACAGTGTATTTTATCTCTCTACACCATATGAAATACAAAGCATTTTCCTATAAACATCATAAATATACAAGAAAAGACAACTAATTTAGACAATAAGTGTCAATCTTTCACTTTAATTCTCGCTTCTTTCACATTATTTTTATAAAAACTTGTTTCTGAATTGATTTTCTATGGATCAAAACTATTTTATGCAGTTGTAAGCTCATGATAATAATAACAATAAAATATATAATAATGGTAGTAGCTTCTCATACGTATTAAGTACTTACTAAGTACATAAACATAATACACACAAATACATGCATGCATGCACATACACCCTGGCAAAATGACATGCAGTTTATATGCTTGTATGTTACACTAGAGTGTAACTTTCTTAAGGTCAGAGGTCATATATTATCCATCTTTGTCTCCCAAGTGTATAATCCCTGACATATATCATGTGTATTTAAAATTTAAAAATAAATCCTCTAACTTTACATAATGTTTCATGTACAGTATCTGATTTAATCACTCCAACAACCTCATTTTACAGATCGAAAATCCAAAGCTTCAAAAATAAAACATGCCCAATAGCACGCAATTAGAAGTTGGTAGATTCAGGATTCAAACTCAGGTCTGACTTCAGAGCTCCTACAATAAAATATGAGCCTGTGCTGCTTTGGCAGAGCTTTTAAATTGAAACACCACTTAATTATGCTTAATGGTTTCCACAACAGTTTCCAAGATTATAATCACAAGAAAAATATTTGTTATTAATTTGGATAATCCAAGGATTATTACTACCAAAAAAATAAATAAATAAAGGAGGCCATGGTTAGGAGACAGTGATAACAGTAGAAAGCTCTCATAAATAATAAAGAAAATTCCAAGAACTCTATTCAAAGTATATACTGAATCATCCAAGGCAAATATTTTATTAATAGGGAATGGCCTGAACATAATATAGACTAAAGACTGTTACTATGTTAGAAAAGAAAGTTACATGTTTCCTTGGGGAGGTGAAGTTCAAGTTAGTTTAGATCCCAGTTACACTTACCAGAATGGTTATGAGTAACTTCATTCAATCATTTCAAGCAACACTGAATATCCATAGAATGAGCCAGTCAACCGCTGGCTCATTAAGTCAATAAGCAGACTTTTCCAAGACTTTCAGTGTGATCAGATAACTCACCCTCCCCTGGTCTACAGATACCACATAAGATATATATTTGCATATTTCTGAGACATTCCAGTATTACTGTTTAAAATCTGTTAGAATACGTAATGGAATTGAGTTTGGATGGCTTTGACAGCAAAACAAAATTCTCAAAAACACACAAAAATATTCAAGTGTAGTCTGTTTAGAAATAATCATTTAACCTCTATTAATGAGTATTTATAAAAATAAAATGTTCATAAATTAAGGACAACTAGAAACCTTCATAATAGGGCCAGGAATATAAAATGACTTATTTAAACCAAGAACGAACTCTAAACTTTAAAATTAAAGAGGATCTTACATATAATTTTTTTTAAGATTTTATTTATTTATTTGACAGACAGAGATTACAACTAGGCAGAGAGGCAGGCAGACAGAGAGGAAGGAAAGCAGACTCTTTGCTGAGCAGAGAGCCTGATGCGGGGCTCGATCCCAGAACCCTGGGATCATGACCTGAGCCGAAGGCAGAGGCTTTAACCCACTGCGCCATCCAGGCGCCCCCTTACATATAATTTATATGGAAATATTGTAACAACCAAACGCCCAAGGTTGACCTAGCACTTGACAGTATACGAATTCTTCTCTATATTCACATCACTTAATCATGTTAACAAAGCCTGGGAGGTAAGCATTTCATGAATTTCTCAATTCAGAAAATACATTTTTTCCAAATACATCTCAACTAGGAAGTACTGCAGCTGGGGTTTGAACATTGATCTCATACCCATATTTAACATGGACCATGTCATATTTTCACTCTCGTATCATTAACCAATGACATATAAAAGTTACCCTGGATTAAGGCTTCCTACTTCTTCCTTACACTGCTGACAACTGGTTTCATGGCAGCCAGAAACACCAAAAATACTCAAAGAATATTATAAATAAAAAATACACATAATGAAATAATATACTCTTTAAGGAAAAAAAAAGGAGTCTGCAAGGAGTCTTGAATGGTGTGTGTGTGTGTGTGTGTGTGTGCACGCGTGTGTGTCCTAGGGAAACAATAAAGCTTAACTGCTAAAGAAAAATCCCAGTGAGCTATACTTCAAATTACACAGAAAAATTATTCATTTGTTCTCCTTAGATTTTTACTAATTTTACAAAGAACATACAAATGATCAAAATTGCCAGTTTCCTGTCAGGGACCAAGTTGATGGCATGGTCATTCTGCTTCACTAATTATCCAGTCTTCATAAACGACCTTGTTTGATTCACTATTTGCATGTGAAATCAGGACTCTACATTGAAAACATGCAGTTTTCCAATTCATTCTACATCTATTCATGTTCTTTTTCGACACACAGAAAGTACTCACCACATAACGTTAGCATCCTTGGCCCCTGGCACAATGTTTGGCACACACACACCAAACAATATAATCCTCTTAGTAAATTCAGTGCCATACCCATACTCCCCCTTCTGTTCTCCCTGGGCTAAATATAATCACTTCAATCGGAAGAGTCATAAAACAGAATATTCTGATTAATTTAACTTATGTTTTTTATGAAGTTTAAATCAAAATTATTTTTGTTTCAACTCTGCATTTTAAAACCCCTTTAAAATAGATTAGTCCACTTTATTGCCTTGGTAAATATAGAATGTTGAATATAATTTTAATCTTTGCTAATGATTGAGGCCATTAAAAAGTTCCAGAATCATCATCTTTACAATTATTCTCTGAGTTTATTGCTGTGCATGTAGAAGGTTTAGGCCTTTGAATTTGTGAGGCACGTTTATGGCCTGCAGTGTGCCCTATGAAAATGGCTTTTAGGAATAAATTTATGTTAAGAATGCATCCTACAGTGATGTGCCTTTTTCCTAGGATTTGCATAAAAGAAGCCAAGCTGGCTAATATATGATTTCAGTTTATCCTCATTTTATCCTCTGACCTCATGCATAACTAAATATGATCTAATGTTATGTTACTTCTGAATTCAATGCATGTACATACTTCTCTCTAGGATCTATCTATTCCTAATCAAATTTGTGAATTAATTCTATACCGAAAATGAGAAGTAAGAAAGGAACAAAACATAACCTCTCTAAAACACTCCCCCTAGGAGAAATTGCTATTAAAGCCCAGCATGGAAAACTGTACAAGGGAAATACACTACCTGGGACACAGAGTTGCTTATAAGATCACCTAACTAACTTTCTCATTTCATTTAAAAGCTTTCATCAGATAGATAGCCTACCTTCTTTTAACCAAGTATATGAAAAACAGAAAATCATTGTCTATTATTTTCCCAGATATCCTTCCTTGGCTACTAAAGGAAATGTATACGTATTTATCTCACAATGAGTCTTGAAACCTTGGGAACATCTTTCTGGTATTAACACATCGCCATCACTACTTCCTCTACAATTGCTTTTTAGAATTATGCTTTTGTAAGCATAAATCACCCCAGTTTCTTTTGCTGCAATGAGGAAACATCACGGTATATATCTTTCGATATCTGTCAATTCACTTATTAAAGTGTTTTTCATCTTTTCTTTGGAGGGTTTCTCTTGGCCTCTTCTTTCCTGACTAAAGTTTGTTGTTATTGTTGTGTTTGTTTCTTTGTCTCTTTTGCATCCTTCAAAGGCTTTAGCCCTTCTGTATTGTTTAACTCCCGCCTATTGGGAGCTTGGCCTGGTCTTTGCTTCCCTCCTGCTATTATCTGTTCCTAAGAGCTCTGTTTTTCAGTATATGTCTCCCTTCACTGTGCTCCTTTTGCTTAGAACAATATAACCCAGCAGCCATGGCATCAATTGCTTTAGCAGGACTTGACATGGTAAAAAGTTCCATGTTCCGATTCATCTATTCACCTTTATTTTTGAAGTTTCTTGAGCTAAAGATTAAGTTTTCTGTAACTCTCCTGTCAGTCGATGCTTGGTTGCCAGAGTTATCAAACACACACACACAGATACATGACTAGAGATAATGTAAAGAACACATTTTCTCCAGGTACCATGTAAAATGCCTGTATCAGACTCTTTTCTGTAGCAAAGATATAGACATAGCATACCTACGAATTTATATACTTTAATATTTTTTCATATTCTGATATATAACATTGTCTTTGGTTTTTTTCCTCCTTCTTTTCACCTAGATTTTGAATTTTATATTGCAGAGGCAGTACTGATTAACAGACCAGATTGATGTTAGGTCAGCTGCCATGCAAATTTAAGTTTAAATACTCAGTGGCTATGTGACACTGGGAAAATGACTTAACCTTTCTAAATTTTAGGTTGAAAAGATTTCTCTGAGGATTCTCACAAACCTCCTAAATGGGAAAGGCACGCAGCAAGCTTAGCACAGGGCAGGACCAAAATGCACCCTTAATCCCTGTTCCCCATTATTCTCGTTCTCCTCTTCATCATTGCTATTGTTACAGCTTTCTCCCCTTGCAATTGGTTCCCAGAACTTTTCATGAACTGTGAAACTTAATATTTATTGAATTACTTTTTTCCATACATTTCCAATTTTCCTCTTGTTAAAAATATTTATTACAAGATTATATCCATACTGAATTATAAATTTAAAGTTCTTTTTAATAAGCTGAACTTTCATCCCTAGTTTTACAGGAATTCATACTTTTCCAGATATAATAATCACTGAAAATATTGCTTTCATACAATATTGATATTTTTAGTGTAATATTTCAAATGATAGCATGTTATTGGCACATAGTGAGTAGAATAATGGGATGATTTTGTTTCTGTTTATCAAAGTTAAATTTATACTAATTTCATATACTCTTCCTACTGCATTCAAAAACCAGATGGATGGAGGGCATACAAGAAAAATTTAAATGTACTCACTGTTAAAAACCATACATGTATATGTACACATACTTTTTAATCAAATATTTATTTATTTTAGAGAGAGAGCACATGCGAGTGGTTGTGGGGGGAGGGCAGAGGGAAAAGGAGAGAATCTTCAAGCAGACTCCCCACTGAGTGCAAAGCTTGACTTGTGGCTCCATCCCACAACCTATGAGCTCATGACCCCAGCTGAAACCAAGAGTTGGATGCACAACTGACTGAGTCACCCAGATGCCCTGAAATCTACATGAATGTTTAAAAAATACAACTGGGGGGAGGAGTCAAGATGGCAGAGAAGTAGCAGGCTGAGACAACATCAGGTAGCAGGAGATCAGCTAGATAGTTATCAAGCCATTCTGAACACCTACAAATCCAACAGGAGATTGAAGAGAAGAAGAGCAGCAATTCTAGAAACAAAATTGACCACTTTCTGAAAGGTAGGACCGGCAGAGAAGTGAATCCAAAGCCACGGGAAGTTAGACCATGGGGGCTGGGCGGAGGGGCTGGCTCCCAGCAAGCAGCCGAGCAACGGGGCACAAAATCAGAACATTGAAAAGTCTGCTCCACTGGGAGTCATCACTTCAGAGGCTAAGCTGAGGTGAAGCCCAAACGGGGACAGTGTGGCCTCAGGTCCCATGGAGTCACAAAAGGATTGGGGGTGTCTGAGTGTTGCAGAACTCACAGGTACTAGAGCGGGGAAGCTGGCTACAGAGACGGAGCTGAGGAGTGAGTTCTCAACTTGGAGTTACCTTAAATTGTGATCCATGGCACAGGCCACTGCTCTGTGAGCAGGGACCCTACAAGATCTGGGGAGACCCCCCTGGAAGAGTGCAGGGACCTGCGGGGTTTGGAGCCTCCAGGTGGGGTAGTGTGCCAGAGACAGAGATGCTTGGTCACAGGCTGGGTGAGCTCGGAGTGCAGCCGGAAGCCAGGGAGACAGGAGTGATTGAGCGCTTTTCTCTGAGGGAGCACTGAGGAGTGGGGCCCCGAGGTCTCCGCTCCTCCGGGCCGGAGATTGGGAGGCCGCCATTTTCATTTCTATCCTCCAGAACTCTACGGAAAGCATTCAGTGAACAAAAGCTCCCAAAAGCGAACCTGAGCGGATTCTTAGCCCGGCACCTGGTAAGGGGTAAGGCCCCTGGTAAGGCCCTGGTAGGGGCGGTGCAATTCCGCCTCCGGCAAAGACACTTGAGAAACAGTACAACAGGCCCCTCCACCAGAAGATCAACAAGAAATCCAGCCAAGACCAAGTTCACTTACCAAGGAGAACAGCAGAATTCCAGAGGAGGAGAAAGCAAAGCATGGAATTCATTGCTTTCTCCCCATGATGTTTTAGTCTTGCAAAGTTAATTACTTTTTTTAATTTTATTTTTTCTTCTGCTAAATTTTTTTAACTTTTACCCTTTCCTCTTTTAATGTTTTTTAAACTATTTTATCTTAACAATAATTTTCATTAAAAAAATCTTTTTTGAACCTTCATTATTATAATCATATTTTATCCTTCATTGTATCTAACTTAATTTTTTGTATACACATAGGGTTTTTTCTTCTAAAAAATTTTGGGATAAAACCTCTAAAAGATCAAAATACTCCCTAAATCTAGCAAAGGGCTTTATTCTAGTCTCCAGCCTGAGCAAATTCTCTCCACTGTCTTTTTCTTTATTCTCCCAACCAACTTATTTTATCAACTCCTTTTTTAGAAATTTAAAAAAAATTTGTCATCTTTATAGTCATATTCCATTCCCTCATTTTGTTTAGCCTTATATTTTTTCATTCTTTAAAATTTTGGGAGGTGGTTTCTTCTAAGAGATCAAAATACTCCCAAAACTAAGTGTCTGACCCTGTTCTATTCACCAGTCTAATCTATGTATATTTTCTTTTTCATATTTTTTCTTTATTTTTTCTTTTTTAAATTTTTTCCTGAACTTCTTTGTACCCCTTTTCTTCCCCCCACGATTTGGGGTCTTTTCTGATTTGGTTAAAGCACATTTTACTGGGGTCTTTGCTACACATTTAGTATTTTATTTGCTCCTTCATATATTCTTATCTGGATAAAATGACAAGGCAGAAAAACTCACCACAAAAAAAAAGAACAAGAGGCAGTACCAAAGGCTAGGGATCTAATCAATACGTACATTGGTAATATGTCAGACCTAGAGTTCAGAATGACGATTCTCAAGGTGCTAGCTGGGCTAAAAAAAAAGCATGGAAGATATTAGAGAAACACTGTCTGGAGAAATACAAGCTCTTTCTGGAGAGATAAAAGAACTAAAATCTAACCAAGTTGAAATTAAAAGAAGCTATTAACGAGGTGCAACCAAAAATGGAGGCCTTTACTGCTAGGATAAATGAGGCAGAAGAGAGAATTAGTGATATAGAAGATCAAATGACAGAGAATAAAGAAGCTGAGCAAAGGAGAGGCAAACAACTACTGGACCACGAGGGGAGAATTCAAGATAAGTGATACCATTAAGTCAAAACAACATTAGAATAATTGGGATTCAAGAAGAAGAAGAAGAAAGAGAGAGGGGAGCAGGAGGTATATTGGAGAGAATTAATGTAGAGAATTTCCCTAATATGGCAAAGCGAACAAGCATCAAAATCCAGGAGGTGCAGAGAATCCCCCTCACAATCAATAAGAATAGGTCCACACCCTGTCATCTAATAGTAAAATTTACAAGTCTTAGCAACAAAGGAAAGTCCTGAAAGCAGCCTGGGACAAGAAGTCTGTAACATACAATGGTAAAAACATGAGATTGGCAGCAGACTTATCCACAGAGACCTGGCAGGACAGAAAGAACTGGCATGATATATTCAGAGCACTAAACAAGAAAAATATGCAGCCAAGAATACTATATCCAGCTAGGCTATCACTGAAAATAGAAGGAGAGACAAAAAGCTTCCAGGACAAACAAAAACTAAAAGAATTTGTAAACACCAAATGAGCTCTACAGGAAATATTGAAATGGGTCCTCTAAGCAAAGAGAGAGCCTAAAAGTAGTAGATCAGAAAGGAAGAGGGACAATATACAGTAATAGTCACCTTACAGGCAATACAATGCCATTAAATTCATCTTTCTCAATAGTTACTCTGAATGTAAATGGGCTAAATACCCCAATCAAAAGACACAGGGTATCAGAATGGATAAAAAACCAAAACCCATCAATATGCTATCTACAAGAAACTCATTTTAGACCAAAAGACAACTCCATATTTAAAGTGAGGGGGTGGAAAACAACTTACCATGGTAATGGACATCAGAAGAAAGCTGGGGTGGCAATCCTTAGATCAGATCAATTAGATTTTAAGCCAAAGACTATAATAAGAGATGAGGAAGGACACTATATCACACTCAAAGTGTCTGTCCAACAAGAAGACTAACGATTGTAAATATCTATGCCCCTAATATGGGAGCAGCCAACAATATAAACCAATTAATAAAAAAATCAAAGAAACACATCGACAATAATACAATAATAGAAGGGGACTTTAACACTCCCCTCACGGAAATGGAGAGATCTTCCAAGCAAAAGATCAACAAGGAAATAAAGGCCTTAAATGACACACTGGACCAGATGGACATCACAGATATATTCAGAACATTTCATCCCAAAGCAACAGAATACACATTCTTCTCTAGTGCACATGGAACATTCTCCAGAATACACCACATCCTGGGTCATAAAT
>PISX010036365.1:0-12028 GCA_004024625.1 Mellivora capensis | reverse complement strand
ACCCTCTTCCACTGTTGGTGGGAATGCAAGTTGGTGCAGCCACTCTGGAGAACAGTGTGGAGATTCCTCAAGAAGTTAAAAATAGAGCTTCCCTATGACCCTGCAATTGCGCTACTGGGTATTTACCCCAAAGATACAGATGTGGTGAAAAGAAGGGCCATCTGTACCCCAATGTTTATAGCAGCAATGGCCATGGTCGTCAAACTGTGGAAAGAACCAAGATGCCCTTCAACAGACGAATGGATAAAGAAGATGTGGTCCATATACACTATGGAGTATTATGCCTCCATCAGAAAGGATGAATACCAGACTTTTGTAGCAACATGGACGGGACTAGAAGCGATTATGCTGAGTGAAATAAGTCAAGCAGAGAGAGGCAGTTATCATATGGTTTCACTTATTTGTGGAGCATAACAAATAACACGGAGGACATGGGGAGATGGAGAGGAGAAGGGAGTTGAGGGAAATTGTGGGGGAGATGAACCATGAGAGACTATGGACTCTGAAAAACAACCTGAGGGTTTTGAAGGGGCAGGGGGTGGGAGGTTGGGGGAGTCAGGTGGTGGGTATTGTGGAGGGCACGCATTGCATGGAGCACTGGGTGTGGTGTAAAACTATGAACTCTGTTACGCTGAAAAGAAATAAAAAAAATAAAAAAAAAATAAAAATAAATAAATAAATAAATAAATAAATAAATAAAAGAGAGTGAAGGGAAACATTGCAGGATCAGCAGCTGTTAACAGCACTGGACAGCACTGGAAACAGGATGATTAGAGCGCCCGGTTTCCAAGGAAGCCTGGCCCTTGGTTACCATGGTGATTCCTCAGCCTCCAAGAGCCCCGCCTTGAAGCTGTCTGGTCCAGGAGGTTTATCATGCACTGGATCTCACCCAGCACAGCATACCTGCCGAGCCCAGCACCTGTCCGTGCTTCCAGAAATCAGCAGTTGTAGAGGTCAGCCTTGATGGGGACAGCTGGTTCTGTGCTCTCGGGACAGGTGGCAGCAGCAGGCATGCGCAGAGGAGGACTGACTTAATACAGAATTATATGTGACTCTTGAGATTCTTTAAATGACCTGGGGTGGGACTCCAGAATAAAATTGGTATTTCCAAAAAAAAAAAAAAATTGAAGCAGAAGGCAAACTTCGAGACACCTTTTATGAAGTCAGCATTACCCTGATCCCCAAACCAGGCAAAGACCACACCAAAAAGGAGAATTTCAGACTAATATCACTGATGAATATGGATGCTAAGATTCTCAACAAGATCCTAGAAAACAGGATCCAACAGCACATTAAAATGATTATCCACCATGACCAGGTGGGATTCATCTCTGGCTTACAAGGCTGGTTCAACATTAGCAAGTAAATCAATGTGATAGAATATGTCACTAAGAGAAGAGAGAAGAACCACATGGTCCTCTCAATTGATGCAGAAAAGGCATTTGACAAAATCATACATCCGTTCTTGATTAAAACGCTTTAAAATATAGTGATAGAGGGAACATTCCTGAACTTCATAAAATCTATCTATGAAAGACCCACAGCAAATATCATCCTCAATGGGAAAAAGCTTACAGCCTTCCCTTTGAGATCAGCAATATGACAAGGATGCCCACTCTCACCACTCTTGTTCAACATAATATTAGAAGTCCTAGGAACAGGAATCAGAGAACAGAAAGAAATAAAAGGTATTCAAATTGGCAATGAAGAAGTCAAACTCTCTCTCTTTGCAGATCACATGTTTCTTTATATGGAAAACCCAAAGACTCCACCCCCAAAGCACTAGAGCTCATAAAGCCATTCAGTAACATTCCAGGATACAAAGTCAATGTACAGAAATATGTGGCTTTCTTATACACTAACAATGAAAACAGAGAAAGGGAAATTAGAGAATCGATTCCATTTACTATAGCACCAAAAACCTTAAGATACCTGGGAATAAAACTAATCAAAGATGTAAAGGATCTGTACTCGAGGAACTACAGAACACTCATGAAAGAAATTGAAGAAGACACAAAAAGATGGTAGACCATTCCATGTTCTTGGATCTGTAGAATAAACATTGTTAAAATGTCTATACTGCCTAGAGCAATCTATACTTTTAATGCCATTCCAATCAAAATTCCACCGGTATTTTTCAAAGAGCTCGAGCAAATAATCCTAAAATTTGTATGGAATCAGAAGAGAACCTGAATTGCGAATGAAATGTTGAAAAACAAAAATAAAACTGTTGGCATCACGTTACCTGATTTCAAGCTTTACTACAAAGCTGTGATTAACAAGAGAGCATGGTACTGGCATAAAAACAGACACATAGACCAGTGGTACAGAGTAGAGAGCCCAGATATGGAAGCTCAAGTCTATGGTCAAACAATCTTCGACAAAGCAGGAAAAAATAGGGGCACCTCGGTGGCTCAGTGGGTTAAACCTCTGCCTTCAGCTCAGGTCATGATTTCAGGGTCCTGGGACCAAGTCATGCATCTGGCTCTTTGCTGGACAGGGAGCCTGCTTCCTCCCCTCTCTCTCTCTCTCTGGCTCCCTCTCTTCCTACTTGTGCTCTCTCTCTGTTAAATAAAAAAAAAAGGCAGGATAAAATATCCAGTGGAAAAAAGATAGTCTCTTCAATAAATGGTGCTGGGAAAATTGGAAAGCTCTATGTAGAAGAATGAAACTTGACCAGTCTCTTACACCATACACAAAGATAAACTAAAAATGGATAAAGGACCCCAAAGTGAGACAGGAATCCATCAGAATCCTAGAGGAGAACATAGGCAGTAAATTCTTTAATATCAGCCACAGCAACTTCTTTCAAGATATGTCTCCTAAGGCAAAGGAAACAAATGTGAAAATGAACTTTTGGAACTTCATCATGATCAAAAGCTTGTGCACAGCAAAGGACACAGTCAACAAAACAGAGAGGCAACCCACAGAATGGAAGAAGATATTAGCAAATGACAGTACAGACAAAAGCTTGATATTCAGGATCTATAAAGAACTTCTCAAACTCAACACATGCAAAACAGATAATCATGTCAAAAAATTATAAGAAGACATGAACAGCCACTTCACCAATGAAGACATACAAATGGCTATCAGACACATGAAAAAAATGTTCATCATCACTAGCCATCAGGGAGATTCAAATTAAAACCACATTGAGATACCACCTCACACCAGTTAGAATGGACAAAATTAGCAAGACAGGAAACAACGTGTGTTGGAGAGGATGTGGAGAAAGGGAACCCTCTTACACTGTTGGTGGGAATGCAAGTTGGTGCAGCCACTCTAGAGAACAGTGTGGAGATTCCTCAAGAAATTATAAATAGCGCTTCCCTATGACCCTGCCATTGAGCTACTGGTATTTACCCCAAAGATACAGATGTGGTGAAAAGAAGGGACATCTGTACCCCAATGTTTATAACAGCAATGGCCACAGTCTCCAAACTGCGGAAAGAACCAAGATTCCCTTCAACGGACGAATGGATAAGGAAGTTGTGGTCCATATACACCATGGAGTATTATTCCTCCAACAGAAAGGATGAATACCCAACTTTTGTATCAACATGGACGGGACTGGAAGAGATTATGCTGAGTGAAATAAGTCAAGCAGAAAGAGTCAATTATCATATGGTTTCACTTATTTTTGGAGCATAACAAATATCATGGAGGACATGTCAAGATGGAGAGGAGAAGGGAGTTGAGGGAAATTGGAAGGGGAGTTGAACCATGAGAGACTATGGACTCTGAAAAACAATCTGAGGGGTTTTGAAGGTGTGGGGGGTGGGTGGTTAGGGGAGCCTGGTAGTGGGTATTATGGAGGGCATATATTGCATGGAGCACTGGGTGTGGTGCAAAAACAATGAATACTGTTATCCTGAAAATAAATAAAAAAAAAAGAACTCTGATGCTATTAAAAGATTATCAGGGTTGTGGAGTACAAGACCAGTATGCAACCCTCATTTGTTCTCCTAAATACTAACCTTGAAAAGTTAGAATTTAAAAATTTAGGGGATGGGGCATCTGGGTGCTCAGTGCGTTAAGCCTCTGCCTTCAGCACAGGTCATGATCTCAGAGTCCTGTGATCAAGCCCCACATGGGGCTTCCTGCTCAGCGGGTAGCCTGCTTCCTCCTCTCTCTCTGCCTGCCTTTCTGCCTTATTGTGATCCATCTCTCTATCAAAAAAATAAAATCTATAAAAATAATAAAAATATAGGGGATTATATACAATAGTATCAAATGAAATTGAATATTTATATCCAAATCCAACACTATATGTACAAGCTCTATATGTGGAAAACTATATAAATATGGATGGAAGAAATCAAAGGAAATCTAAATAACCAAATTGATTTTCTATGTTCATAATTGGAAAATTCTATATTGTCAGGATGTCAGTTCTTCCCAGCTTGAACTATAGTTTCAACAGAATCCCAGGAATAAAACCCAACAAGCAATTTCATAGATATTAACAAATAACTCTAAAATTATATAATATAAAGCATCTAGACTAACCAAGATAATAGTAGAAAAAGAAAACAACCCTGTATGATTTGAACAAACTGATTTCAAGACTTATTATAAAACTACAGAATCCTACATTCTACTTACAACAGTGACAGAAGACGGTCTGGCATTGGTACAGTAAAAGCGTATAGATGACTAAAACAGTATAGAGAGCCCAGTACTATACACCTACCTACATGTTACAATTAGCTAATTTTTAATGAGGGCTTAATGGCAACTCAATGGAGGAGGGGTAGTCCTTTCAACAAAATGTACTGAAGTGATTCAATATATATATATATACAATAAAATTCTGGGCACTCAATTTACATCTTTCTAAAATTACTTAAAGCAAACAAATAAATAAAAATAAATGAATAAATTGGGGGGGGATGAACCATGAGAGACTATGGACTCAGAAAAACAACCTGAGGGTTTTGAAGGGGCGGGGGTGGGAGGTTGGGGGAGCCAAGTGGTGGGTATTATGGAGGGCACACATTTCATGGAGCACTGGGTGTGGTGTAAAACTTATGAATTCTGTTATGCTGAAAATAAATGAAATTTAAAAAAAAACTCCCTCCTCTTCTGCCCCTCCCCTTATTTATTCTCGTTTCTCTTTCTTGCTCTGTCGAATAACTAAATAAAATCTTTTGAAAATAAACAAGAGGCGCCTAGGTGACTCAGTGGGTTAAAGCCTCTGCCTTTGGCTCGGGTCATCATCCCAGGGTCCTGGGATTGAGCCCCACATCGGGCTCTCTGATCAGCAGGAAGCCTGCTTTCTCCTCTCTCTCTGCCTGCCTCTCTGCCTACTTGTTCTCTCTGTCTCTGTCAAATAAATAAATAAAATCTAAAAAAAAAATAAATAAAATAAAAAAATAAACAAAAGATGCTTAATATCTATGGTTGCTATGTAAATGGAAATCAAAACCACTGCCCTGCAACTCTTTTAGAATGGGTAACATCCAAACAAAACAACCAAACAAAGAAACAAGAAAACACACCCTAAAAATACCTTTTGTCAATGAGGATGTGGAAAAACAGACACCATTCTTATTCATTGCTGCTGGGAATGTAAAATGGTACAGCCATTTGGAAAATTATCTGACAGCTTCTAAGAAATTTAAACTTAATCCTACTCAAACATTTTATCTGCAGGTTTATGTATTTCTCATCCATGAATACCAAATATTTATTAATTTTTACCTCAGTTTCCTAAAGCTTGCCCAGCACTGTGTCTGTCATTTTGCTTACAAACACCAGTGCATGCCATTATTTCAGGTATGATCAAGATACCAAACTTATAGAGTAAATATAGGTGAGCAATCCAGCTCATGAAAATAGTCTGTAAAATATTAGGTTTGTTTCATGTACTTAAAATAGATATAGACAAAAAGAGAATTCAAAGTGACATAAACATACACACTGGATTTGAAAAGTTGACTTTTCCTCATTTGAGCTTCACCTAATTGTGTTTTTCTCTCCCTTCCTCACCCTTCCCCACACCAGGCACATATTCTTAAAGCTAACAAGGCTCCCTAGGGACTGGGAAGTTAATTTTTTGTTGACATCTTAAAATACAGAGATGTGTGAAATGCTCTGAACTCTATATGATACACAAAGGGTTACACTTATTTCTGCATCATCTCACCCAAACCCCTACTGTACTTCAGAGGAAGAAGCAGTCAGCAAAGATGGTTCCAATATGAGGCAGAAAAAATGGAGCCCAGACATCATTGACTCCAGCATGAGCCATGGCACAGTCCTCTCTTCAGGGAAGTCTGTGCAGAGAATGGTGAAGTCAGGACATCAAGCCAATCCTGAATAATGACATATAGGTGAATTAGACTAATTGAGAAATAGATCTTTATGCATTTTTTATTCATTCTCTTTGATGGCTCACATTATTTTCTTTATGAAATATCTTTAGCTAGATGTCAGGGCAGACTCTGCTCTCCAAACAGTAATTTTCTTCCTAGATTTTGGGAAAGTCTTTCTGATTTTTCTTCCTTCTGTAAACATGTGAATATGTATTTATTGTTGTTGTTTTTGATCCTGAGGGAGGGATGAAAGCTATATGATATTGCCATTTCTAGAAATGTCATTGCTTTTATTTGTGAATGAGTGCCCATAATTGCTAATAGTGATGTGACAGAAGAGTCAATAGTGATTATGCAGTTATTTTACTATGATCTGTGTTAATGTAAGTTGTATAAATGGCTAATAATCAAGAAAGCTATGGATTAAGAGTGTGAATCAAAATCATGTCCCCTTGCTTTGGCTCAGTTGTGTATACTTGTATATTCTTTGTAGCACAGTATTTTTTTTTCATTACCGAATGAGGATGGACCTAAAACCCATCCCAGAAGGTCACCTCATAGTTCAGATGAAATAATCCAAATAAAACAGTTATAACACTGTCCAAAATAGAAAATACAACTGTTAGATATGCTGCTATGTCATTAGTACTGTCCTACTTACGTCAAGATAAACTGGCTTCACAGGAATGGATTTACCTTATTATACCATGAATACTTATTAGGTTATATATTCCACATTTAAAAAAACAACCCTGAGGAAGCAAGAGGAATACATGAAAACAAAGTGGGGATTGGGTGTGAGCTGATGTGGCACATGTTTATATATTTATAAAACTCTGAGACCAGGGAAATGAGTTTGTTAAAGAAAAAAGAATAATTTGTGTACACATTTTTTGGGAAGAGAATGGATAGCCCATTATCTGAGGCAGAAAGTTTTTATTCCTGCCTGAGAGTAATTACTTTAAAAATATAAACTAGTGAAAAATATAAACCAGTGAAGATTAATATAAATGGAAGAGCTTATTCCTCATGCCTATATTTGTGAGTTGGTGGTGGAGATCAGATCACAAATAAGTCTAAACTAACATGTAACTAAATTCTTCTCTAATTATCAAAGCTACACAACATACCTTGAAGAATGATCAAATGTGTGCATCCTAATGAGCCTCTCACTTCTAAATAGAAACATGAGAAGTGGCAAATATGGGCATGACAATCAGATTATCAGAATTATCCGAGTTCTACATCCATCTCTGCCACATATTGATATTGCAAATTTAACCAATATGTGCATCTGTACATTTGTGTGTGTTTATACATATTTTGGAATTAAAATTGGAATTTGTTTTTTTCTCCGATAAAACAATCAAATAGAAATTTGTTTTATTCTAGTATATGTGATTATGTTTTCAAATTTCATTTAAAGAGAGTTTTCAAAAAAACAGAAAAAAGAAAACGTAGTCTGGGAAGTTACTGAATACAATCACCTCAATAGCATTTTAATGTTAAATAAATATTATTTCTTTGATATTTGACTATGATTCTATGTCCTTAAAGAACATTATTCTTCTCCTGCTTGTATCATTAGCTTATCATGGCACCCAACATGTCTCAGGAAAATTCCAGCATCATCATTGAGTTGGTCCTTGTTGGATTTTCCAATCATCCTCAGGCTGAGATCCCTCTCTTCTTCCTCTTCTCTGGGATCTACCTGGTCAATCTCTTTGGAAATACAGCTATTATCATCTTGGTGGTAATTGATCCCTGTCTCCAGACACCCATGTATTTTTTCCTCTGCCACTTGGCCTTTCTCAACATATTTTACACCACAGCTGTGGTCCCCAAGATGCTCTTCAACCTCCTTGCTCCTAAGAAAATTATCTCGTATGAACTCTGCCTTGCCCAGACCTATATCTCCCTGTTAATGGGAGAAGCTGAGTGCATTATTCTGGCCATCATGGCTCTGGACCGTTATGTGGCCGTTTGTTACCCTCTACGATATCTGCTCATCATGAACTGGTCTGTGTGCATGCAGCTTGCTGTAGGGGCATGGACCATCAGCTTCTTTGCCTCAGTGGTGCCCCTCTATTTCACCATACTTCCCTTGTGTAGGCCTTACATAGTTGACCATATTTTTTGTGAAGCACCTGTTCTTCTTCATATGTTCTGTGCTGATACATCCCTGCAAGAAACCCTTATGGTGATAGGTGCATCTGGTACCCTCTTGCTCCCCTTCCTTCTTATTACTCTCTCCTACCTCCGCATACTGGTTGCTGTGATGAAGATGCATTCAGCAGAGGGTAGGAAAAAGGTTTTCTCTGTCTGTAGCTCTCACCTGACTGTGGTGACCATTTATTATGGGACAGGTATGTTCATGTACATGAGGCCCAAATCTCTATATTCAGCTGAGGGTGATAAATTAATCTCTTTATTTTATGCTGTCATCAATCCTGCTTTGAACCCATTAATCTACAGTCTGAGGAACAAGGAAGTGAATGGAGCCTTGAAGAAAGTCTTAGGAAGATTATCAGTGTCCCAAAGGCAAATGATACTATCTTGAGATGCCAGTAGACAAAATCTTATACTTTAATGGACTGTCTAAAAACTGACATTAGTAACTTAATTAACTACAACTATGTCAGAATTATTGCAAATATACAATTTTGTTCATTACTGACACCCTTTTGTGACAATTTTAACAGGTTATATTCTTTTTAAGATTTTATTTATTTATTTGACAGACAGAGATCACAAGCAGGCAGAGAGGCAGGCAGAGGGGGCAGGGATCAGGCTCCCTGCTGAGAAGAGAGCCCAATGCAGGGCTAGATCTCAGGACCCTGGGATCATGACCTGAGCTGAAGGTAAATGATAAAAGACTGAGCCCCCCAGGGGCCCCAAAATTAATGCTAAAAGACTGAGCCACACAGGGGCCCCAATATTTTATGAAATATTGCAACACATAAGTTCTTTATTAAAAAACATATAAGTATAACTTATGAAAAAAGTGGAATTGAAATTTCAAGGTAGGTTTTTGCATTCCATAATTTCACATGGACTCTATATTTTATAATTACCATATATTTGTACACATTTTTCCTTATTAATCAAATGTCATAGCATACTCTTTACCCTTTACTCAGTCTATGAAATTATAATATGTGATTCAACTTTGCTGTAAGCTGATTCTTGACCCATCTATCCAATTCTAGTGTTTTGAATATGCCACTACAGCCCCTCAAACATGTGCTATTTCGCAAGTAATTCATTTCTCAGAAATGTGTTTTATGTGAGTATTGCAAAGCTCAAGTCAATTGCCACTTTCTACATCAATCATTTCTTGAAAACCATCTTACCTTGCTGTAAATTCTATTCCTTTGATCCAAGACCTTAAAAGTTAGCTCTTTTATTGTAAGTTGTATTTTATTTTCTCACATGTTTTTTGACAGCCATTAAATGATTTATTTAGACTGTACAGAGAACATTGGCTATCCATAGAAAAATTATCATCTTACTTATTAAACAGTACACACTGGGGGTGCCTGGGTGGCTCAGTCCTTAAGCATCTGATCTGGCTTTGGCTCAGGTCATGACCCCAGGGTCCTGGAATCAAGCTCTTCATTGGGCTCCCCGCTCAGCGGGAAGCCTGCTTCTACCTCTCACATTCCCTCTGCTTGTGTTCCCTCTCTTGCTGTCTCTCTCTCTCTCTCTCTCTCAAATAAATAAATAAAATATTAAAAAAACAAACAGGACACACTGGCTTCTAACCACAGCACAGGGGAATAGAGCATAAGGAATAACACAGAGGACACTGGGAGTTGAAGAGGAGAAATGAGTTGGGGGAATTGGAGGGGGAGTGGAAACATGAGAGACTGTGGACTCAGAAACAAACTGAGGGTTTTTGAGGGGAGGGGGATGTGAAAATGGGTGAGCCTGGTGGTGGTTATTAAGGAGGGCATGTATTGCTTGTAGCACTGGGTGTGGTGCCTAAACAATGAATCTTGGAACACTGGAAAAATAAAATAAAGTTTAAATTTCTTTAAAAAGCAAGCCTTCTTTATAAGGCTCACTTGTGCTGAGTCATGAATAATGAAGAAAATTCACCAGGTGTACATGTAAAAAGGGAAACTCTAAATGAAATTGTAGCATGGGGGGGAAAAACAGTGAAAATAGTTCATTGTATCTTCGCTGAAACCTACACTGTCCTCAAAGCATATATGCATTTTGTTAATTTAATAAATAGAGCAGGTCTTAGCATTTTTAGAAGGATTTACTTATTTAATTGAGAGACAGAGAAAGTGTGAGAGTGGTGGTAGGGGCAGAGGAGAGAGAGTCTTAATCAATCTATCTCTATCTCAGGACTCTGAGATCATGACCTGACCTGAGCCAAAACCAATAGTCAGTTACTCTGGCACGCCCAGAATTTTTCTTTTTCTTCTCTTAACATCAAGTTCCCTTGTAGTCTTCATTTGTTGAAATAAATGTCATGTTTTACCTAATTGTACATTAAAATATGATGCTATAAGTCAGATTGGCAACCTAAATTTGGGGAAAATGTGTGTGTTTATTTATTTTTTTTGCTTTAAGATTTATTTATTTATTTAGATCATGCAAGCAGTTGGGGAAGGGTGGAGAGAGAAATATATAATCTTTTTAAGATTATTTACTTATGAAAGAGAGAGAGATCACAAGTAGACAGAGGCAGGCAGAGGGAGATGGGGAAGTAGGTTCTCTGCTGTGCAGAGAGCCCAATGCGGGGCTCAATCCCAGGACACTGAGATCATGACCTGAGCCAAAGGCAGAAGCTTAACCCACTGAGCCACCCTGATGCCAGGAGAAGGAGACAATCTTAAGCTCACTCTGGGCTGAGCACAGAGCATCACAGAGGGCTTGGTTCCATGGTCCTGAGATCATGACCTGAGTAGAAACCAAGAGTCAGCAACACATACAAAACAGATAATCATGTCAAAAAATGGGTAGAAAACATGAACAGACACTTCTCCAATGAAGACATACAAATGGCTATCAGACACATGAAAAAATGTTCATCATCAGGGAGATTCAAATTAAAACTGCATTGAAATACCACCTCACACCAGTTAGAATGGCCAAAATTAGCAAGACAGGAAAGTACGTGTGTTGGAAAGGATGTGGAGAAAGGTAAACCCTCTTACACTGTTGGTGGGAATGCAAGTTGGTGCAGCCACTTTGGAGAACAGTGTGGAGATTCCTCAAGAAATTAAAAATAGAGATTCCCTATGATACTGCAATTGCACTACTGGGTATTTACCCCAAAGATACAGATGTAGTGAAAAGAAGGGCCATCTGTACCCCAATGTTTATAGCAGCAATGGCCATGGTCGCCAAACTGTGGAAAGAACCAAGAGGCCCTTCCACGGACGAATGGATAAGGAAGATGTGTTCCATATACACTATGGAGTATTATGCCTCCATCAGAAAGGATGAATACCCAAATTTTGTAGCAACATGGACGGGACTGGAAGAGATTATGCTGAGTGAAATAAGTCAAGCAGAGAGAGTCAATTATCATATAGTTTCACTTATTTGTGGAGCATAACAAATAACATGGAGGACATGGGGAGATGGAGAGGAGAAGGGAGTTGAGGGAAATTGGAAGGGGAGGTGAACCACGAGAGACTATGGACTCTGAAAAACAATCTGAGGGTTTTGAAGGGGAGGGGGGTGGGAGG
>PISX010036364.1:0-12050 GCA_004024625.1 Mellivora capensis | reverse complement strand
TGTCTGTCTCTGCCAAATAAATAAAAATTTTTTTAAAGTCATCCACTCATCATTCTCTTGTAGCAACTACCCCAATTTTTTCTCATTCTAGGGAGACCCAAGTGCCCAAACTTGCCTCCTGCCCTCGTTTCCTCCTCTTCTCACGTTCACGCCCTCCCGTCAGGTTTCGGGTCCGCAGTCCTCCAGGGCTGCTCTTCAGGGCGACCTTGGTCTTGTCCCTGCCAGATCTGAAGGGCAGGGCTCAGCCTTCGCGTGGTGCGGCCTCTCAGTCATCTTCTCTTCCTCCAACACGCCTCTCCCGCGGCTGCCGCCCGCACCCTCCGCTCATCTTCCCGCCCCCCCCAGGCCGCCTGCCTCCCTCGGGGATCCCCTCCTCCGACTTCTGCCAGGGGCAGTTTCTCAGGGCTCAGTCCTCAGACCTCTTCCTTATCTGTCGCCGGCCGCAGCCACACCCTCCGTGCCTCAGTGGGTCATGAAGCCGCAGGCTCCCCCGCCTCCCGCAGGCTCGCGCCACCTGCACACGCGCCACCTCTGCCCTGCGTGTCCGAGGTACTGAAGCAACCCTCGGCCCAGGGAGCGAAGTAAAACCCACGAAAATGCTGGCGAAGACGCGGAGCCGGGGAAAGCCTGCAGTCCGGGCGGCGGGGCTCAGGCAGTGTTGGTGAAGTCGAGCGCGCGTCTTCCCCGGTACCCGACGCCCTAACTTCATCCCGGTGCGCGAGACGCAGGTGGGCGCGAGGGGACACCAGACTGCAGGGCTGCCCGCGGCGGCCAGTCCCAGCTACCGCGACGCGGAAACGATCCAGATGGTACACCGGCAGCAGAACGGATAGATGGTGCGACAGTCACCGCTCCTCGCGACGGCGTGGACGAGCCCCGCACACACAGTCTAAAAAGGTGGTCGCACGGGCCTGTCGTGGGCAGAGATCCAGCGCAGGTGAAACCAGTGTCCGGTATTAGCGGGCTGGTGGTTCCCGTGGGGGGCGACAGGCTGTGGTTGGAAGGGGACGGAGGAGGGGGGACAGGGAGGCCGAGGACGCTCTTCTGTCTTGTCCTGATACCGGACAGATGTGTTCTCTGTACACTTGTATTCCGTGGGGTTTTCCCATGTTTCACAGGTTCCAAAACCGAACTCACGTTCCTCACCCCGGCTGTGATCTGCTCCCTCTTCGGTCATCTTTTCCCCGGACGCGGCGGCTGCTTGCTTCACGCTACCCGGGCCCTGAGAGCGGAGGGAGGGAGGATGTTCGTCGAGGCCGCGGGTCAAGGAAGAATTCTCGAGACGTCGTCGGTGCAGAAAGGTGGTTTTATTAAAGCACGTGGACGGGAAGAAACTACGTATGAAGCCATGGATTTTTTTGTGAATGGTAGAGAATTTCTCATAAAGTATTGTCTGGGCTCATGGGTTATTTCTGAGACTTTTTTATTCCTGGGCAGCTTCTCAGTGATGGCCCACCTCTCACGTAAGCTGAACTCCTAGTTTTCTGGGCTGATCGTAACTTCAAAGAAAAGGCTAAACTTCTAACTTCCGGTTCTCCGCTTTCGATTTTAGTTTCACTCCGCCGTCTAGTAGGACGCCGTAGGAGAGAGCATGTTACTCTCCACAGTTAGGTTACAGGTGTTTGTGGCATATGAGTGACTAAGAAAAAAGGCCTAAGGAAGCACTTTAAGGAACTTCCTCCCTCGGCTCTTAAAATTGGGGTCGGGGGTGGGGAGGAACCTGTGTGGCGAGGGGTCAAGTCAGGTGATGAACACCTTCACTCACGACTGGCAGATCTGGTGGCCGTATCAGCAGGAACAGGACTTGCAAACTGCCCCTTGGGGAGTGTGGCATGTGTCCTGGGACAAACTAGTAGGACTTTTCGAGCTATTCAGAAAGAAGATACGGAAACTGAGGTCCTGTTAACTTCTGGAGGCCCCCTGCTTCTCCCCTCTGCGGGCTGGTATGACCTGGGAGGAATCTGGGTGGACGGGGGACAGGCAGGCAGAGGGGAGGCAGAAAAGAGGAACTGAGTCCGGCAGCGATCGCCGCTCTGGGGGCTCAGGATCTGGATCTGATGGCATCTGTGGAGAACGGAACAAAGTGGGACCTTTCCGGGTGAGGGACACGTTATCTCATCAGTTCTCTTCCGTTTAGGAATCGGTGGCCCCAGGACAGGAGTCTTCCCATTCCAGACTGACTCTGGTGTGTTCCATTCTGAGATCTCCTTTGACACGAGAGGACCCTTCACGCAGGTACCGAACTTTCATTTCCTTGTCCGGTGGCGGGGGCGGGGGGGGCGGTTCTGATCGCACCCCAAGCTGTACCCTGTATCCTGCTCGTTTCCACCTCTGCGCAAGGAGGACTGGAATTCCTACATAATGGAAGCCTTGAGAAATTAAGAAATACCAAGATGACATTCCTTTGTAGATGTTTCAAGTTACAACAGAGAAAGGTCCTGAGATTTAAAATGGCTACGTTATTTCCTGAATTCGATCCGTTTTTCACTGTCAGGCACCTCCACTTGAGGAGACAGGATTCCAGGGGAGATCATTGGCATTTATATAAAGACTGCATTGATTTTTTTTTCCCACTTGTAAGAATCTGCAGTGCCCACTCCCCCCAAACCTCGCCCGTATGAGAGTCTAGAGCTTTTCTGTTCTCAGAGCTCTCCGTTCTCATAGGCCAGGCTGGGAAATCCTCAGTTGCCCTGAAAAGAGCTGCCCAGTAATCGGACTAGATCTGGAGGAAATCAAATGGGTCCGTCTCTTCCAGGATAGGCCTGGAGTTCGGCTCGCATGTTATCCTGCCCGGGTTTGCCTCAGGTGGCCGTGCGGGCTGGCGGCCGCCCACGGCCACGGATGTCGTTAGCACTGCCATCTGCCTGTGGTATCCGGGGCCAAGGAAAAGCCGATAAAATGACCTTTACGCAGCTGTTTAATTTCTGCACTGTGGTGAGGAAATAAATTAACTTCACCTCCCAGAGCATGTGAGAACCCAACTTAGAAAACAAGGTGACAGTCAAAATTATGTGTGCAAATGATGGGCGGCTTCTGGGAGGGCCCACAGGAGGCTACCGACTGCAGGAGTGGGGGATCTGCTCCAGTTCTTTCTGGGCTGCACATTAGGACTTTAAAAAGACACTGAAGCCTGGTCCCTCCCAAGGTCCCTCTCCAAGGGCGGGGCCTTGGCAGCAGAGTTTCCTAAAGGCCCTGCAGTGAGTCCACTTTTCAGTGAGGGGTAAGTGGCGCTGGTCTGGCTACACACCGTCTCCACAGAGGTCCTAAGATGCTAAGACTCCGGAAATCGGAGCGGGAAGGATTAATCCTCGCCCTGAGGTGAGCCAGTATACACTCTGAATTACTTAGGAATGCTTTATGGTTCTTTTTATTAGGAACCAGTTACTTAATCAACTTAACGCATGAGAATAGGAGCCTCGCAGGTCCCCGTCTAGGTGCTGAAGCACAAATGCTTTCTATGAGACAAACATGCAGAGAGACACACTCTCAGAGGCGACACAGCCCAGCGCTGACGCAGAGTAATCCTAATCACGAAGAGATTGTGAACATACAAAATTGGGATAGAAGACTCCGAACAGCCCCTGAAACCCTCTATCCAGCTCCCTCATTCACAGAGCAAACCCAAGCGTCAAGCGGTGCCATTCTGCAGTGTCCCCGAGCTGCCGGGCCCGCGCCGTTTCTCCCGGGCACCGAGCGGACCGGCTCGCGGTCAGATGCCCGGGTGCAGCCTCTGGTGCTTGCTGAGGGCCGAGCGGTACCGGAAGGCTTTCCCGCAGTCGCCGCAGCCGAAAGGTCTGTCCCCGGAGCGAGCGCGCGGGCGCTGGCTGAGGGCCTTGCGGCACTCGTGGCCGTCGCAGGGCTTCTGGGCCGCGTGCGCGGTCAGGTGCGCGGTCAAGTGCGCGCTGCGGCTGAAGGCCTTGTCGCGCTCGCCGCACTGGTGGGGCTTCTCCTCCGCGTGCGTCTTCTGGTGCTGCGCCAGCGACGAGCAGTGCCGGAAGGCCTTGCCGCACGCGGCGCACGCGTAGGGCTTGGCGCCCGTGTGGATGCGCTGGTGCTGCGTCAGGTGGATGTTCTGGTTGAAGGCGCGCCCGCACTCGGCGCACTTGTACGGCCGCTCCCCGGTGTGGATCTTCCGGTGCTGGATGAGCGACGAGCCGTAGCTGAAGGTCTTCCCGCACTCGTGACACTGGTAGGGCTTCTCGCCGGTGTGGATCCGCTCGTGCTTGGCCAGCGACGAGCTCCGGATGAAGGCCTTGCCGCACTCCTTGCACTCGTACGCCTTCTCCTGCGTGTGCGTCTTCTGGTGCTGGTTGAGGTTGGACAGGTAGCTGAAGGCCTTCCCGCACTCGCCGCACGCGAAGGGCTTCTCCCGGGTGTGGATCCGCCGGTGCTGCGTGAGCGACGAGCAGTAGCTGAAGGCCTTGCCGCACTCGGCGCACTTGTACGGCTTCTCCCCCGTGTGGATCTTCAGGTGCTGCGCCAGGGACGACCAGTAGCTGAAGGATTTCCCGCACTCGGCGCAGTCGTACGGCTTCTCCCCCGTGTGCGTCTTCTGGTGCTGCGTGAGGTTCGAGTGCTGGCTGAAGGCCTTCCCGCACTCGTTGCACTCGTACGGCTTCTCCCCGGTGTGGATCATGTGGTGGCGGATGAACGTCGACGGCCCGTTGAAGGCTTTCCCGCACTCGTTGCACTTGTAGGTTTTCTCGCCCGTGTGGATCTTCTGATGCTGAGTAAGGTGTGTGCTCCGGGTAAAGGTTTTGTCACATTCGTCACACTTAAAGGGTTTCTCTCCGGTGTGAATTTTCTGATGCTCCATGAAGTGGCCCCTCTGGCTAAAGGCTTTTCCACACTCGTTGCAAGTGTACGGTTTCTCCCCGGTGTGAATTCTCTGGTGCTGCACCAGATGGGTCCTCTGACTAAAGGCTTTCCCACATTCGTCACATTTATAGGGTTTCTCTCCAGTGTGAATTCTCTGATGTTGAGTAAGAGACGGACCCTCTATGAAGCCTTTTCCACACTGATCGCATTTATACGGTTTATCTCCAGTGTGAATCCTTTGGTGGTTTATAAGGTTCTCACTGCGGCTGAAGGCTTTCTCACATTCGTTACATTTGTAGGGCTTTTCCCCTGTATGTGTTCTCTGATGGCGAATGAGAGCCGAGCAGTAACTAAAAGCTTTCCCGCATTCGTTGCACTTACACGATTTCTCTTTCTTAACTGGGTTTGCATTCTGTTTGGCACTCGTTTTAGTCGGGGTCTCTTCTGGCGCTCTTTCTTGTGTTACAAGGTTTGAACTCACATTGATGCTTTTTGCAAAGTCGTTAGTCACAGGGCCTCTCTCCCAGGCGGGCGTTGTCTTTTCAGTGACTTTCCGTTCTCCCGCCGGCGTCTGTCGACTTGCCTGGTGCTTCCCTACACTGCTTTCACATTCCCAACTCCCCGAAAAGTTAGAACTACCAGGATCATCCCTTTGCTGTTTTTCCACTACTGCCTCCTGAGATGGCTGTTCTTCAGAGATGTTTGGTTCTGGGGCTGATCTGCTCTTTGCGGGTGTTGGCTCACAGTCTGAAAGAGAAAGAAAATGTCTATATTCTCTACAGTGAAGGGTAAAAAATCATTGCTGTTGTGGGAAGGACCTCATGAAGCTAAAAATGAAGCTCTTAGGAAGTCTGACAGATGTCCCGGTATAGCCATTAGGGGGGAAAGTGCAAAGTTGGAAAGTTGCAAAGTGCAAAAGTTGGAAAGTGCAAAGGGTAACGATAAATAAAATATGAAAGTGGCAAGGGAATGGCTCACATTCAGTTTCACAGATAATTTCGAAGAACCAGGAAGGTAACAATAAATTAGAAACTGACCACAGAGATGAGAGATGGCTGAGAGGAGACCCCATCAGACTAAAGCAAGTCTGAGCTGGGATTGATTGCCAACAAAACAGCAAACAAAAGTCTGTGAAGGAAGATTTCATGTGAGGACAACTGGGGAAGACCTGGCCCACTAGGCCCTGCTGTCAGCCACGAACCTGAGCCAACGGCTGCATCCCTGCCGGGAATGGGAAAGGCGCAGACAGAGGACATACTTCAAGGGAGGAAGACAAGTTCAACTCCAGGCATTCAGAGAATTAGGAAGAGAACCAAGGGACCAGACTCTAGTGGTGTTTGTGGGGGTGGAAGATGCCAGAAGTAGAACCACCCAGATGTTCAGATACAGGGAGGATCAGCACCAACAAGGAGCAAAAAAACAGGAAAAGCAACAGGAAAGTCTGAGAAAAGAACAGAGCAGGCAAAGCCCCTTGAAAATAGGGTTACGCGTGGACTAAAATGGACTAATGATAGAAAGCAGTTTTTCTGCACATAAACGACAGACAGACACACATAACCAGGAGGCGGAGTGTTGCTCAAGACCAGGGAGAGGACAACTGAAGCAGCAGGGGAATCAGTGCTGGCAGATTCAGTACAGAAACGGAGCTGTGTACACGTTTCTTCGGTTCCATTGGTAACAGGAGAGGACCACAGTCCCCACCATCATCACTGAAAGGGTATGCCGTGAGGCAGAGACACAGGACAGCCCCCCACCCCCTCCGCTCCGGGCGCCCTGGCTATGGGCGCAGCATCCGGAAGCTCAGGCCGACCCAAAACAGCTGGACCCCTTCAGCACAGACCCGCGGAGTTTCGGGGAACGGCCGGTTGTGCAGTACAAGGAATGGGTATGTCTCCACTAGCAGAACGACACCAAGACAGACTTACTTGTACAGCAGCTGGCCCTAACAAGTACCTTCTGGGAGCATTTCACAGTGAGGAATATGGAGACCCTGGGGTCTGAGGCTGTGAAAGGGGAAAAGGGTGTCCAGCCGTGGCTGGAGTTGCCGCGGAAGGCAGTAAGCACGTGACCGACGTTACCCACGCCCTCCTGTCTTAGATCTGTGTAGGGCAAAGAATGAAGGACTACAGAGCGTTCCAGAAGGCCAGACCGAACACCACCATTCCTAGGGCAGAAAGGAATTCTCACTTTACTGCTGCAAAGCCATGGGCCTCGGCCCCATTACTGCCACACCCCTGCGCGTGGGGCAGCTGTCAGGAGGCTCACAGCCAGGCTGCAGGAGGAGACCAAGGTAGACCCGTGAGGTAGAATGCGTGTCAGGATTCTGCGGGGGCCGGGTCTCTACAGGCCCAGAGATGACGGCATGAGGAGGGTAAGGAGAAGAATGCAGACAAGGCCTGGGACCAGAAGCCACCTCCCTGTAGGGACACTTAGAACTTCCAGGTACCCGTACGTGTCTGTAAAGCTGTGCGTTGCTCTTCCAGAGAGAAGAGCAGCCAAGCCAGCAGTGACGTCTGCTCTGAATGCTGTGGCGCGCAGGCCAGCGGCTGGCTTACCAGGACCGCCATCGTGGGGTCCCATTCCAGTAACCAGAAGTCAGCCAAGGATCGGGGCCAAAGATGTCAAGCGACCATCTCCTGCCTACCGACTGGATCACCGGGACCATCGACGTTATCCATGCAACGTGCGGTGTCTAGTGTGATTCGTACCTAAATATCTTTCTCTTTGGAAATGACTGAAGCGTTTTGTGAAAAGTCTAGGATTTTTTGGTACACATTAAATATTTTTAAATTGCTTTCTATTTGCTCAAGTTGGGGTTTTTTAAAACTTTCATTTGTAATAAAATGACTTTTCAAAAGTTAAGCGTGGCTTAATAAAGCTCTCAATTTTTCTAAAGTCACTTTTCTAAACTGTGTCCCGTGAAACCATCTTCTAAGAGGAAGATTTTAAAGGGCGCAGTGTGAGAAGACTTCATGGTTGGGAGGGTGGGGGAGGAAGAGTGTTGCATTCCACATGCGGCCCTGTTGGAAGTTCATCCGGCCTGTCATGTATTTAAGAAATCTGAGTGGCCTTTCAGTAAGAAACCTGCTAAAATTTTGATGACCCAGCACTTCTCAAATTTGGACTTGGAGTGCTTTCTTTTCTCCCACCTCACCCCACCTCCCTCAGACGCTGGAGCCCCGTCCCTCACCTAGCGTGACCGATCTGTGTATTTTTTCAGGCTCAGATCTTTGAAGTGCCTCTCTCTGCAGTTTGGGAATTCATGGTTTACAAGAAAACTATTCAGAATTTCAAGGATAGGTTGAGAAGCTTAAGGAACAAGTGATAAATGAGACTGCGGGAATGGAGCTCACTTTCGGGAGAGTTTGGCTGGGAAAGCAAGGAGGCGGACTGGATGGTGGCCGGAAGGATGAAGAGTAAAAGCACGTTGGGTGTCGGGCAGTGTTTCTGTCGGGAGGTCCTAGTCCTCGAGCCTGCAGGCCAGAACAGATGGTAAGGGCTGAATTAAGAGATCAGGGTCCCAAAGGAGGTGGGGAAAGGTGGAATCCAGAGTGCAGGTCAAGGGCAGGTCAAGGGGCTACCTTCGGAAAAGAGCAGGAAGGAAACCGCCTCAGAGGAGTATCCAAACAGAGTAGATGTTGAGATGGTTAGTGTTCTGACAAAGCCCTGACAGTCCAGATGGGTTCTCCTTTCTCCACAGGAGATGCTAAAGAGAAGCAAGAACGTCTGCATTTTGGACAGAAAATCCTCTTGTCAGGTTAATGGTCAGGGTCCATGACACCTGTCCAGCGGGCGCCCGTTACTCACCTCCGAAAGCACCTCCTGGGATGCCAGGCTCCACGGCCCATGGCTCCGTCCCTTGCTCTAACTGGGAAATCACGTCAGGTTTGGAAACTTGGAGTCCTGCCATGGGGGGGAAAGGTACCTGATTACAGGAGGAAAGTGCTGCACGGGACAAGTCCGACAGGAGGAAGAGCACATAAAGCCTCGACGTGACAGATCCCCAGACGTGGTAAAACGTGGGAACCGATGTGGACTCAGAAAAATTAACTCGTTTGTACTTCTACTTGCCAGGAGAGGAGACACCTTTTCACAGCCTTTCAGAAGTTAGGAATCGTAGGTTCCTTAACTTCATTAAAGGCCAAAACTCACCAAAGCCCGAGAGACCCCTCCTGCTGCACGCCCCGGCCCAGCAGCCCAGGGGCCGCCCTCACCTATGGCCACCAGGTGCGTGTAGTTCTCCAGTGTCACATCCCTGAACAGATCTCTCTGGACAGGATCCAGCTGTTTCCATTCCTCCTGCGTAAAATCCACTGTCACATCCTTGAAGGTCACGGACTCCTGAAATACCAAACAGATTTCTCCTTAGCCATAAAGCCGCCACCTGGGGGGGGGGGGGCGGTTTGCAGACAAGACGGCTACGAGGCTATCTGAGAAATGGCTTTGATGTTTCCTCTTCGTGAAATGAATACATATTCATTCATTCATAGGGTCACTGTGAGAAATGAATAAGGAACGTTCAACAGGAAGTTCTTCATATAGGGTCCGGCATACCCCTGGGCTAGGTCGGTGTCGGCCATGCTGGCCACCGTCATCTCTGGTTCCAAGTACACGAAGTATTACAGTGTTCCTACTAACAACAGTAAGAAGTCCTACCTACCTCCAGTGTCTAAGAAGAACCAAAAATAGTTATGAAAGAATTTGGGGAGGAGACTTGCCCTATCATATCTATATATATACACACACCTAAAGTAGTATAGCAAGAGAGAAAGTGAAACAGCGGCCTAGTATGGACTAAGACTCAGTGAAACAGACCCAGGGTTCTAAGAACTGAAGAGGATTAAGCAACTTTCAAATTAGCTAAAATAAACTGAATTAGGCACTAAACAGTATCATAACAAATGATGGAGAAAAAAATTAAGGTGTCTTCACGGCGCACACGAAAATTTCTGTTGGAGTAGAATTTTAAAGAAAAAGGAAAAATAGAATAAAAGAGGGGCGCCTGGGTGGCTCAGTGCCTCTGCCTTTGGCTCAGGTCATGATCCCAGGGTTCTGGGATCAAGCCCGGCATCAGGCTCTCTGCTCGGCAGGAAGACTGCTTCTTTCTCTCTCTCTGCCTACTTGTGATCTCTGTCCAATAAATAAATAAAATCTTAAAAAAAAATAGAATAAAAGGGTTTAAAAGCTTGAAATATAGAAAGCAAAAACTCCTCAGAGATTGACAGATATAACCACATAAAAATGTAAAACTTCTAAAACTGGAAACAAAAGGCAATATTCTGAATTTCCGTAAGTAGCAAAAGAGATGAACCCACAAGCCAACAACGCAAACAAGCAGTGCACCCACGGCGATGCCACAGAAGCCAGGAGAACATGCTCCAGTCGGCGACCACCATGGGCCGAGAGAGGCCGGCTGGGCCGCCCACCCGCGGACCAGGGCCCTGAGTCGGTCTACCTGGGGGGCAACGTGACAGGATCACCCAGACTTCAGATGCACACATCATCCAGTCCCGTTCTGTCGCTTGTAGGAATTTAGTGTCCAGAAGCCCTTAGAGGGCAAAGACGCGCACAAGCACCCTTGCCACGCTCCAGAGGATGAAAAGCAAACGTGAGTGTCCACTGTAGGAGCACAGTTGGGGGACGTCAGACATCCGGCACATCCATACTAAAGCGCCATATGTGGCCATTTTTTTATAAAGATTTTATTTATTTATTTGACAGAGATCACAAGTAGGCAGAGAAGCAGGCAGAGAGGAGGGGGGAAGCAGGCTCCCCGCTGAGCAGGGAGCCCAATGTGGGGCTCGATCCCAGGACCCTGAGATCATGACCTGAGCCGAAGGCAGAGGCTTAACCCACTGAGCCACCCAGGCGGCCTCCCCCCTTTTTTTAAAGATTTTAGTGGCCATTTTAAAAATGAAGTCTGTCTCTGTGCACGGCTTAGGAAATACGCGTGATACTGAGAACAGTCTGCAGGGCACGATCCTGTGTACGTTTCTGACTATGAAGGTTTGTGTGTAAATGACAGAGGAAGATCTGAAAGAAGACAGTAGTGGGTGTTACTGGATGGTGTGTGTGCTGGGAGCTGGAGGCGGTCCCGGGACGTCCTACTTATTCTTTAGTCTGTATCTGAAACTTGGTGAATGAATTTTGTTTTAAAATGGCTAAGTCAGCTCGTGAGATTTCTGTTTCTAACCACAAGAGAGCACGTGGACTGGGTCTGCCGGTGTCCACAGCGACGGATCTGGAAGAAATGTTTCTGTATCTGAACAGCAGGCAGGACAGAACGGCGCCCCCGAGAGAAGGGAGACCATGATCTGAGCCTGAAAGCCCCTCGGCACTCAGAGCTCTTAACGGTGGGTGTGTGCCCAAGGGTGGCCTCCTTTTAAGAACTCTGGCCTCCCAGGCTACCCCAGGGAGAGCCATCCGCACATCTCTGTGGCTCACAGCCAGAAACAGAGGCCCTGCGCGCCGGGCTCACAGAGGAAGGACCAACCAGCCTGCACCTGATTTCTCTGGCTTCCACTCGCAAGGACCTTTTCCCTTCTGATCCTGTTTTGTATCCTCTGCTGTAATTGTTTTTGGCCCTAAGTCATGGCCCGGCGTTGGGTGAGTGCTTCTAGCAAGTCACTGGATTACAGGGCGGTCCTGGGGCCCCTGAGAAACAGTCCCAGAGTGAGGCTGGGCTAGATCCACCCTAATAAAGCTTATGGTTTATAATAAAAGTTAAATTCAAAGACAACAACATAAAAAGGATCAAGCTGTGGTCAAGATGAGACTAACAAGATTGGATCCGCACTCCTGCATGAAATAACCAAAAAATTCCAGACAAAACACAGGAAACAAGTTTCCAAGACAGTAACTCTCCTACAACAAAGACCAGCGATCCCTAAGAACCAGTAAGGCAATGAGGGGAGTCCCACAGTTGCTCCCGCTCCCTGCCCTGGGTTTCCAGGCAAGGGTGCAGACCGAGGGCAGGGAGGGGGGAAAGGGAGTCTACCCAACAGCCTCCCGGAATGGAGAGAGGATGCTGAGTCTCGGGGGACTTCCGGGCGCTGAGGTCTCGGGACAGAGCCCTGCAGAGGAAAGCCGCACCAGGAGAGAAGCAACGAGAGCTGTGGAGGTTCCCTCTCGAGTACCCAGAAGAGTACCCATCAGGGCACAGGCGTGGTGAGACCCCCGCGGCAGGGGACAAATCACCCAGGATTCGAGGGAGCAGCAGCAGTGCTCAAACA
>PISX010036363.1:0-12035 GCA_004024625.1 Mellivora capensis | reverse complement strand
CGAAATAAGCCAGTCACAAGAGGACAAGTACTGTGTAAATCCACTTACAGGAGGTTCGCAAGGGTAGGTGGGTTCAGAGACAGAAAGTTGCACGGTGGTTGCCAGGTGCTGGGGGAGGGGGGTTAGGGAGTAGGTGTTTAATGGGGACAGAGTGGCTGATATTTATATGAAATTCGTTTTCTGTTTTTTTTTTTTTTTAAAGATTTTATTTATTTATTTGACAGACAGAGATCACAAGTAGGCAGAGAGGCAGGCAGAGAGAGAGAGGAGGAGGAAGCAGGCTCCCTTCCCTGGTGAGCAGAGAGCCCGATGCGGGACTCGATCCCAGGACCCTGGGATCATGACCTGAGCCGAAGGCAGAGGCTTTAAACCACTGAGCCACCCAGGCGCCCTCGTTTTCTGTTTTATGATTTTCTATATTTTTCAACTGAAAAATGTCCTTGGAAAAATATAAATGTCAGCTCTCTGACGAACTCTGTGACTTTGGCCACCTTTTTTGCATTTTGAGCTATTATTACCCCGTAAGCTAGGTGGGGAGATTTAAAGGTGGAACAAATAGAAACCAAAGTCAATCGAGATCACCGGGCAGTGTGGTTCGACTGGTGACAGTCAACAGCAGTGCTGGAAACTTCTTTGCCCCCCAGAGCAAGAGTCGTAAACCTCAGTCCTTCAAGGGCAGGGCAGGAGATCACACAGTGTGGAGAAGGTGGGCTCGAGGCAGGAAGGGATGGCAGGGACTGTGGCACTAGGATAGGAAGGCTTCCACATTCAGTGAAGGAAACAGAACAAAATGAAAACTCCACGCAGTCAACAAGACAAAACGGGGTTGTACCTGGCCTGTGGGCCACCGGTTTACAGTTTCTGCTTTTGGGTGAGAGCCTCTTGGGTCTGGGAGGGGAGAGGTCCCCCCTCTACCTTTCAGAAAAATCTGAGATGCAGATATGGACTGCTTCAGAAAGAACGGGTCTGGAATCTAGATCTTACACAATAATTTCAGGGCTCTTTTCTTCCTACCTGCTGGCTGGAAATGTGTTTTGTTCCACCGCCCCCCCCCCCCATAGTGTATAATTCCAAGTTTGAATTTGAATCTCTTTTTAAAAACATAGATAAATCTGTTTAATTTCATCTTATTGCACAAATCAAGTCAGTGCCTAGTATTTTTCTATTTTAGTAATAGCTGGCACGTTCTAAAAAAATCTAACACTTAGTGGTCACCAACAAATTTTGATATGTACACTATACTATGTGTCTGCCAGCCTTTCCAAAATTGCCATCATTTGCATTTCGTTCTTTGGATAAAAATGCCAAAGGAGTTTATTGGTGGACATTTTCATATCTCGGATTCTGCTGGCCTTCTAAGATATATAGCAGGTTTTGAGAAAGATAGATTTTTTAAAAGATTTTATTTTTGTAATTTATTTATTTGACAGACAGAGATCACAAGTAGGCAAAGAGGCAGGCAGAGAGAGAGAGGAGGAAGCAGGCTCCCTGCCAAGCAGAGAGCCTGACTTGGGGCTCGATCCCAGGACCCTGGGATCACGACCCTAGCCAAAGGCAGAGGCTTTAACCCACTGAGCCACCCAGGTGCCCCGAGAAGGATAGATTTTTCTTGGCTCTCAGGTGAGAACTGAGGTTATTTTCAGGAGAACTCTAAACCAGGGCCATGAACTGGCAGACCAGGAGGAGTATGGCCCATGCAGATGTTTTGGTGATCATGTTTTGGGAGAGGCGGGGGTGACATGGCTTTAGGTCATCATGTGCTCGGGGGTGTCCGGCAGGCTCCCCAGCTCCTCCGCTAATGATGTCTCCCCTTTCATGAACCTACAGCCCTGCAGCCCCTTCCTGGCCACAGAAGGCATGTGAGGTTGTGACCCATCTTACTCCAGGGAGAGCACAGCGTGAGGCTGTCTTTAAAAGGAGGTTCTCCAGGACATGTGTTCATAACTTAAAAATGTCAACTGACCTTGCCGGGGACAACTACTCGTGTGGTTGGCAGACTCGCCCCCTTGAACAGGGGATAGACCTGGTTAGCTGCCCTTGTGGAAGGGGTGAGTCCCAAGGAGCGGTGAAGGAGACCCCCATGTGCATAGAAACGGAACTCATGACCATTCCAGCCCAGCGCAGCCCAGCATGCATGTCCAGAGCCATCCCCACAAGCCCTGCAGGGCCATCAACAGAAGGCATGAGGAAACCATAGTCTTTTTATTCTGCACCTGCTGGGCAGCAAGTTCTGAGCAAAGTTCTTGTGCATAGGAGGTCAGAACCCATGTTACTAACAAGCACTGGCTCTGAGGGGGGCTTGGGGACCCTCTCAGCCCAGTTTGCTTAGAACCTCCATGGTTTTAGCGACAAAAATCCATCGCCATGGGAAACCTCTCAGTCCCAGGCAAATGGAACGATTTGTCACCCTGGGGAGGGGCACACGTTTTACCTAACCGACTTGGTGCAATATAAAGCAGGACAGGGAAGAAGGGCCCGAAAGGACAATGGAGGTGAAGTCCCCAGGGCGTGTTGTCTGCCTTGCAGACACTGGCCAGAGAGCACTTGGTTAAATTTTACTCTGCTTGGTCCTTGAAGGGACGGGGGCCCTTTGGGTTGGAGGGAAGCTGAAAGGCTTCGTGGGGCAGCGAGGAAATCCAGGGGAGGTTTGGAGGGAGAGCCAGGAATATGCCGGTGGGAAGGCGGAAGGCTGAGTCCCGGGCCTCCTGCTAAGGAGCTCTTGGCTCTTCTCATCCAGCTGGAATTGCCCGGGTGGTCCCAGCACAGTGTCAGGATACCTCTAGGAGTCCGGCTCTGCCTTGGCCACTTTCTCTTTTAAACCCCTGGAACACAAAGTGGCCGGATGACATCACTTTGTCTGGGAGAACTTGGATCCCAGCTGCCCCCTGGGCTGGCCCTGATGTCTTGTGTTCTTGCTTTCTCTCTGGCCTGCTGTCCCTCCTGCTCTGGGCGGGGTGGGGGGGGGGCTGGAAAATGCCCACACCCCCATGCCTCCCCCTCGATGAGCCTCATTCTTGGCGCCTGCTTATGGACTGTCTTTTCGGAGTCCCACACCTGCCTGGTAGCTTCCTGCCATTCCTTCAGGAAACACAATTGCTGATTACCCTCCCAACCTGAACAATAGAGTTTCCTGCTTTGAGAGACCCTGACCTTCGAAACAAAAAATCCTCAGTGTCCTGCTTTGTCCTCCCAGAGGTGAGCAGGGCACCGAAGAGAAGGAAGGACCTCTTGCATCCGCACCGGGCTCCTCTGCTCTCGGGCCAGACTGTGGGTTGTCCATGAGCAAGTGCTGTGCACAGCTGGTTTGGGGGGCTGCTGGGGCGTCCAGAGCCGTTTCCTGCCCACATTGGCTCTTTATCAAGCGCTGAGTGTTGGGGTCAGTCAGTGATGGGACCCTACTGCATTAGGGAATGGCCCCGTGGTAAAACTTCTTACTCACACAGCTGCTTGTCCCCACCAGGAGGAGTGAGGTTTGGGCAGCACGGGCCTGAGAAGCATGAGATTGAGGGAGGATGTCACTAATCGACAAGGATATGCTATGTTGGCTCCGGCTTTCTGTTAATCCAGCAACACATGGTGAGTGCCTCCCCCGTGCATTGCTGAGTCAGCCCCTGTGCTGCCAGGGAAACCCACCATCTGGGAGGGAAATCACCAACGGGACGTTGCATTCAGAGAAATGATGTGGACTGTGGGCTGTGGTGGGTAAGGAAGGGAGTCCCTGTGTGTGGGACAGTGGCCTTGTCAGGCTCTTGGGAGGAGGGAGGAGGTTGAAGGGAGGAGGGAGGGAGGAGAAGGGAGGAGGGAGGAGAGGCTTTGGGAGCGAAGGTGAGTAGAGACTGCTTCTAGAAAACCATGACTGTCCCAGGCCCCCAGGTCTCAGAGAGGGCACTCGTGGGACACCACATGAGTTCAGAGAGAAGTGCTCTGTGGTAGGCATGGTTTTGATTGATGAATCAACATTTATTGGCCGCCTCCTGTGTGCAATCCTGTGCAAGGCTTCTGGGGCACAAGGATGAGCTGGAGAGATGTGGTCCTCGTGGGGCGGCCAGCTCAGCAGTGTGTGCAGATGAAACGAGAGGCTGAGGTGAGCAGAAAGGGTGAGTGAAAAGGTAAGCCCGTGGTGTTGGCTTGGGCGCAGGAAAGTTAGAATTCCCTAAACTCGGGGCAGGAAGTAGCCAGAGAAGCCCTGTGGGGAGACCCTCCAGGCAGGGAAGAGCACAGGTAAAGGCCCAGCATCAGGAAGAAGGGATGCAGGCTTCTGGGAGAGGAAGAAGTGGTGTATCCCACCTGATGCGGGGCCATGGGTGTGCCCACAAGCTGCATGGAGGGGAGACAGTGCGTGAAGAGGGGTGGCTGAACCCCAGCGTGGAATGAGCTCCCCAAGGCTCTGAGCAGAGTGGTAGGCCCAGGGGAGCAGGCTTGGCGGGGTTGGAGGAGGGAATGGGCCTCCATCCGGGTGGTGGTGTGGGAGCAGGAGACATACAGAAGGCACAGGTGAGGGGTGGGTGGCAGCAGAAGTAGCCCTGCCCCGTTTGCTCTCCAAGTGTGGGCTTGGGCCCAGCCCTGGGAGACCTCAGCTAGCCTGGCTTCCTTCCCTGCCCACCAGGACCCTGCGGGGCCTCTGACGTGCCCAGGAGCTGCCCTGCACCGTGTACCTGGCAGGCGGGGGTGGGTGTCGCACGGCGGTGCGCGGCGGTGCAGCCCCCTCCCCCTGGGGCTGCAGAGCTCCCTCTGCACACACCGTCCTCCTCGGGGACCCGGGTCTCCCCACCGCTGGCTGCCTGGTGTCTGTGCCTGGACCGCCAGTAGCAGAGGCCCACAGAGTCTCCCTCCAAGACGCTGCTCCTCCTTCGTGCGATGATCCTGGGGTCTGTGGCCAGGAGCAGATGTGTTTGCGATGACATCAAGGTCCTGGTGAGCGGAGCCTTTTCTCTTTATTTTATGACCATCTCTGTCCTTAAGAGAACTTGGTCGCAAGGCCGGTCCCTGCTGGGTAGTGCTCCCTCGGCGTGTCCGCTGCCATTTCCCGGCTTTGCTCGGCCTTGGGTTTATGTGTGTCTTTGGCGAGATTTTTTTTTTTTTTAACAAGTGTGTCAGTTAAAAACAAACAAACTGTCCCTTTGTGCCTCTGACTGACAGGTTTAGTCCATCTTAACTACTGATTTGGGCCCGTTTCTACCATTTTCACTTGTTAGGTCAGCTTTTCCCCCTTGTACTTCCCCCTTGTATTCCCTCCTGTATTTCTTTGTAACCCTCCGGTCTTCTGCATCGGCGCCTGCGTGCGTGGCTCCAAGCGCAGGACAGGGCAGCTGCTCACATCCTTTGGTCTCCCCGACCCCTTGACTCCTCTCGCGTCCGTAACACCTGCTGCATACTTCCACGGGGCTCCGGATGGTTCTCTCTCCACGTTTCTCTGAATAGTCTTGGCTCTTTTGATGCTCTCATCATCTTAGACCATCTGGGGTATGGGTCTGCTGCTCTCTGAGCCTTCCCATCTCAGGTCTTTGATGGGTGTAAATCCGGGAAGTCTACCCCATCACGTTACTCAGAAAGCTCTCTCTGGCTCCCTCGGGATCTCCGAGTCTCCAGGCTGGTGCTGCTGTGCCTGCTCCCCATTTCCTCCTCCTACTCCCTGGTCCGACCTTCTCTTCTAGGCGCTTCTCCACCCAATCTTCCCGACTGGGGCTTTGCTCCATCTACTGTGTTCTTAACCTGCTCTGCTTTTCTGCTTGGCTCTTTTAAAACAGTGTTTTCGGGAGGTGGGTGGGGGGACGGGGTGACTGGGTGACGGGCATGAAGGAGGGCACGTGATGTGCTGAGCCGTGGGGGTTATGCGAAACGGGTGAATCGTTGAACCATGCATCCGAAACGAATGATATGTTGGCTAATTGAATTTAAATAAAACGTTAGAAGATGTTTTCCTGTTATTTTGCGTTGCTGCTCTCTCCTCTCATCTTGTCTGCTGCGTTCAGTAACTAATTTCAAAGCGTTGGTACATCTCTTCTGATCTCCTGTTTCTGGTAGGATCTGGAACCCAGGCTGTGGGTTTCCGTCCTTCCGAAGGAGCTTCCTCTGCCAAGGTTTCTGGAAGTTCTTTGTGCTCAGTTATCCCTAAGGGTGTCGGCTACTCTGTCAGGCCTTGAGTTTGGGGGGGCCTGCAGGTGGGTGGATGATCCCTGAGTGGAGAGGCCCGTGTGCGAGCAAACCCGGAACCACTCTACAGCAGACTGTAATCCCCAGCCCCCCGGCTTCTTTGGGGGGTGGTGGGAGGCTGCAGAAGAGACCGCTAGGGGCTTGTTGGTTTCCTCAGTTTTTCTCAGGTCCTCTCAAGCTCAGGGTTTCCGTGGGCCCTGGTCTCACTCCTGGGGCTCTGGGAGCAGGCACAGGAGTGACCCAGCCAGGCCCTGTGGACCTTGAGGCCATGTGAGGAGAAGCTGGCGAAAACCATCGCCACCCCCAGCTCCTTTTCCTCTTTCCTTCTCCCACAGGCCCACTGCCTTCTGCCTGAGTCTAAGCCCACCACCCATGTGGTCAAGCGCTTCCACGACCTTCTACCATTTCACTAATTCTCTTCCTCTGGGTCAGATACACTGTCCAACACTCACTGCTCTGTGCATGGTCTGGACCAGCAGCAGTGGCCTCCCTGGGAAGTTTTTTATAATTGTAGAATTTCAGGCCTCTGAATCAGATTTTGCATTTTTTAAAAAAGATATTTATTCATTTATTTGTCAGAGATCGAGCACAAGCAGGGGGAGCGGCAGGCAGAGGGAGAAGCAGGCTGCCTACTGAGCGGGGAGCCTGATGCGGGACTCCATCCCTGGGACCATGACCCAAGCTGAAGGCAGATGCTTCACCAGCTGAGCCACCCATGCATCCCTGACTGCACTTTTTAAAAAGCAGCTCTATTGGGCTGTGACTGATGAGCAATGAGATGTGCGTATTTAAAGCTCACACTCTGTTCAGTGTTGGCGTCTGTGTGGGCCTACGAAGCCATCACCACATTCAACACCATGCAAAGCTCATCTTTACAAAAGCTTCCTGTGCCCCCTGGGACCCCTCCCACCTACCCCTCACCTCACGCCTTCCCGAGCCACCACTGGTCTGCCTTCCGTCACTAGAACTTGGTTCGAGGTTTCCAGGGTATTTTCCTGGCTGCTCTTGTCTGGCTGGGAGTAATTACCTTGAGATCTGGTCTCGTGGTTTGTGCGCATTCCCGGTTCATTCCTCTGATGGCTGAGTCGTACCTGTTGCATAGACTGACCCCAGTTGCTTTATCTGAGCACCTGCTGATGGACGTTTGGGCTGTTGCTACTTTCCGGCCATCACACAGAAAGCTGCTGTGAATGTCAGCGTACAAATCTCTGAAGAGACATGTTTCCTTTTCTCTCAGGTAATTACCCACGAGTGGGATGGCTGGATCATGTGGTAGGTGTCTGTTTGGTCTTTAATGGAACTCCCAAGCTGTTTTCCAAAGAGGCCGAACCATTTAACATTCTCAGGAGCAACGACTGAGCGTTCCAGTTCCTCCACGTCCTCGTCAACACTTGGTGTGGTCTGTCCTTTTCCTTTTCGTCCTCCTGGTGAGGGTGTGATGGCATCTCATCATGGTTTAGACTTGCATTTCTTTCTTGACTAATGACATCTTTTCATGTGCTTCTGTGCCATTTGCATATTTCCTTTGATGAGGTGTCTGCTCAAATCCATGAACTGTTTTGAAATTGTGGTGTTTGTTTTCTGAGTTTCGGGAGTTCCTTATCTTCTGGATAAAATTTGTTTTGTTTCTGTTTTGTCCTTCTCGGGACTTGGCATACTGTTTCATGTGAGGACTTAGGTCTCTCTTCCATTCTGGAAAGTTTCATTATTTCTTTCTTTCTCCTCTTTCTTCTTGTCTCGAAATCCCTGGTAGTGAAGGCTTAGTGTCCCTTGGCTTTTCCTTCCCCTGTTTGTCCCCGTGTCAAGCACAGGCACCTGCCCTGGTGCCTGGGGCTTCACTAGGGAGCCAAAGCAGCAAACATCCCTCCTTAGTCGGGAGGCAGGGTGAATGCCGCAGTCTAATAAACCGGCAAGTTATTCCCTCTGTTACAAGGTGATCTTTGCTGTGGAAGAACACAGAACAGGGGAGTGGGGAGGGGAGCCTGCATGGGGAGTTGGGGGAGGGTTAGGGCTTGTCTCACCAGGAAGGGAGGTAAAGACCTGAAGGAGGAGGCAGGTCAGCCACATGCAGGTCTGGGAAGAGCTTGTGTGTGGGGGTGCCAGTATGGTTGGAGTGGAAGGAGAATGGGGGAGTTGTGAGGATGTCTGGTCAGAGGGGAGCAGGGCCAGGCCCTGGGGCAGGGTGTCAGTTTAGATCCTGTGAGGGGTGGGGAGGCCAGGCAGGAGGGCTTTGCAGTTGTCTGGGGAGGGATGGGGCAGCAGGTCTCTGAGGTAATCCAGGTCCTCCGAGAAGCAGCAGGACTAAAGGTTTGTATGAAGGAAACGGGAAGATGAGAGGCAGGTGCAGAGGGCAGGAAGAGCCAGGGACAGCCATGCATGTCAGACTGGGAGGCAAGGAGGGAAGGCTGGCAGCATTCTCGAGGGCCTGCAGCCCCAGCGAGGTCGGGCACAGCCATCAGAGGAGGCCCTGTCTCCTAGGAACGTCCTTGCTGCATAGGTCATGCCTGGGAGCTGCCATGGGAAGCTTGGATCTCAGAGGTCAGCAGCTGGGCCCGGGGGCCAGTTACCTTCCCTGGAGCTGGGGGTCCGTGTCCTCACGGCCGCCACATCCTTCTGGGCATGACCAGCCTGGTCCTTTCCCTCCCCCACCCCCTGATTACAGACGCAGAGGCCAAGTGACCCTGACCCATGTGTTTGTCACGGGCTCCTGGCTGCGTCCCCGCCTGCGTCCTTTTCTTTGGAGGTCAGGCCCCAAGTTGACGGGTGTTGGGGTAAAGAGAAGCTGATTCTTTTGCTGCCGTGTAGGTCCCAGCAGAGGGGAGATGGAAAATCAGGTCACGAGGTCTAGGAAAGAATGTAGGTTAATTAAAGTTTAAAACAGAGATCTTTCTGCAGTTTTTCCGTGAGTCAGCATCGGTCTGGGGCAAGGGGCACGGGCACACCGGGTCCGATGGGGTCGAGCCTGGGACTATGGTTAGGGTGAGGGTCCCCCACTGGAGGGAACAGGCCGAGCTTGCTTGCAAGTTTCCATGCTTTTAAGCAGCATTGGCAGCCCTCCGTGAGTATCCTTGACTGCTTGGGGAGTGTCCTAACTCAAGCTGAGAATCTGGGCCAGCTGTTTGTATGAATCGTATTTGCTTCATGAAGCTGGCAGCCCGGACAGTGGGTGACTTCTTGGGGGACTAGAGGGGCTGGAGGGGAAGGGATTTGGTGGTGGCATTATTTGGGTGACCTAATGACCATCTGTGGAATAAATAAAGGTGGACATGACCTTGAGTAAAATTGCTGAATCCTGGTGTCACTCTGGAGGAGGCAGTGGTGGCCCCAGGGAGAATCCACTCACCCAGGGCTGGACTCGACATTGCCAGGGGAGCTCATGTCCCGAGATCCCCCATCCCAGGCAGAAGCTTCTCCGGATGCTTCTCCCTTCCTGGGCAAGGAGAAGAGGTGGACCAGGATCCTCGCTTTCCCCATTTCCCCTCCGACTTCAGGGGAGGGGAGGCTGCACCCACGCCTTCCACCCAGAAGGCCAAGGGGTGGGGGCTGTCAGACCGGTGTCCTTGGCCCTGGGGAGGGGGTCCGCTGATCTGAGCTCGAAGCCCTCCCTGCATTGCTGACTCCAGCAATCAGTGTTGACACCACGTGTGCATGGGGCAGTGAGGGGAACGTGCACATGACCGTGGGTCACGGTCATAAATCTGAGAAGAGGGGCGCCTGGGTGGCTCATTTGTGAAACGTCTGCCTTTGGCTCAGGTCATGGTCTCAGGGTCCTGGGATCGAGCCCCGCATCGGGCTCCCTGCTCAGTGGGGAGCCTGCTTCTCCCTCTCCCTCTGCCGCTTCCCCTGCTTGTGCGCGCGCGCGTGCTCTCTCTCTCCCTCTCTCTCTCTGTGTCAAGCAAATAAATACCATCTTAAAAAAAAAGTCTGAGACGCTCTCAGAGGGGCTTTGCCTCAACACCGAGTGTGTGTGCTTGGGGGGGGCATGTGGGTATGGGCCCCCCTCCCCAGCCGTTCCCTGGAATCATCAGGCAAAGGCTGGAGGAACCACTTGGGCTCTGTCTCCCTTGGTTATAATTCCTATGCTGCAAGTTCACCCCCCAAGGTGAGGGACTGGGGTTGGGGTGATTAGGTCGTGCAGGTGAAGCCTCCTGAGTGGGATCACTGCTCTTACAAAGGAGGCCCTGGGGAGCCCCCCAGCCCCTTCCAGCTGTGTGAGGACACGAACAAATGACAGCTGACTGAACCGGGACACGGGGGTTCACCCGACACCGTGTCTGCTGGGGTCTGTCTTAGACTCGCGGCCTCCAGGACCATCATCTATGAGCCCCCTGGCTGTGGGTTTGTCACAGCAGCCCAAACTCAGGCAGGCGAGTAGGGTCCCACAGTCACCACCTGCCCCCTTTGCCTGGGACCCAGGGCTTCCATTGCTAAAACCCAGCTGAGTTTGTCCCTCCGGAAGGCCCCAACAATATTGTGGAGACCTTTCAGCTTGGAAAGCTGCTGTACATCTTGGAGACATTCTGGAGACTCTGAAGAACATTCGTCTCAACGTGGCCGCTTGGCCTTCCTGGCACCCAGGCAGGAGCTGGGCAGATAGAGGCTGGCCGCTGGGTTCTGGGACTCTGGATGTGAGGTGCTGTCACCGGCCCTTGCCCTGGGACCCCCCGCCCCCCGGAGCTTTCCTAGCTCGCCCAGGTCTTCCCATGGCCTTAAGTGACCCTTGGGTCCCCACCAGACTTGGTCCAGCACAATCTTCTCTGTGGTGTTTGCCTGGGGAGGGAGGGGCACTGAGGAAGTAGCTGAATGATGGAACCGGCAGAACTTTACCTTCAAGGCTCCTGGACACTTTTGCTCACAGCACAGGGAGAATAAGCGAGGCAGGTGCGGGCAGCTTCTTGCCGATAGTTCAGGGATCCGGGCATCCCACCGGGGAAGGACGTCTAAGTCCCTGCAGTGCTGACAGCACCCCGCACCCTGAGCTCCTCCCCTTGCTATCGCCAGGGCCCCCCCAGGCTGAGGGGACCCTTTCCTTCTTTAGGCTTCATCGCTTTACAGATAATTTCTGGAACTCTGTAAGAATAAAGGGATAGCCTCCTCTGTCTACAGCCAGCTACGTGTCACCTGGTACCACTGAATCTAGAACAATCTTCCCTGGAAATGCCGCCGCTGGGTCTCAAATACCCCTCAGTCGATGCCATCCTCTTGTTACATAGACTTTCTTGGGCACCACATTGTCAAGATACAACATTCGCAAGGAGCCCTTGACGCCTTTGATCCTCATACTTTTCCCAAAGGCAACATAACCATTTCTCTTTGCTCCATAATTGCAAAACGTTTTTATTTTTTGATTTATTAAATACCCATTAGAATCATCAGTTTGATTACTTTTTAAAATTCTGGATCATCTGTTTCTTTCCAACGTCTTTGCATCTACATTTGCCTTGAACACTTACCCACCTGTGAACTGCATCAAATGTTATTTATAAATGTCAAAAAATACGAAAATACTGTCCTATGTCCCCTCAGGAAAATGCAGTGGTCCAAGTTCTTATTACAGAATATTGGCTGAAGTCTTTCTCTGATTGTGAATATGTTTCCTTTTTGGCTTTAGAAATACGAATTTAAGAAAATGGATCATGGATGTGGTCATCTGCAGACCCACTGAGACTCCTCGCCCTGCAGCTAAAGGGAGGGTGGGTCCTGGCAGGGGTGGGGGTGGTGGGCGACTGTCCAATTGGCATCAAATTCCTCCACTGAGGTTGGTGTCCCTGTAGAAAGAAACCCTTCTGGCCCATCACCTAAGGCAGTGTCTTTTTTTTTTTTTTAAAGATTTTATTTGACAGAGACAGTGAGAGAGGGAATACCAGTAGGGGGAGTGGGAG
>PISX010036362.1:0-12040 GCA_004024625.1 Mellivora capensis | reverse complement strand
AAAGAGAAAACTTTATTACTTAATTTCAGGCCCTAAAAATATTATGTATTCAAGAAACTGAACCTTGGAAAGGAGAAAAAGATTCTGACTTATCCTCAAACCTGTACTCTCCTCTGAAAGAGTTTACACCAGGCAGGATTGAACCATTTCAAAGGCCAGCCAAATGACTCTTTTTCCTTCTCCAGTAGAGGAATCAAGGACTCACATTTGAGCCTCTAAACTGTACCATTCTGAAAAGTCACAGGTAAAAAAAATGCTTTAAAAAAGTAGGCTTCAGCTGACTATAATAGCAGAATTATTCTCATATTCATTTCTAGAGACCAAAAGAAGGAAGACTTCTCCATGATAGCCCCAACTTCTAGACAGGTTTTACTGTTACTTAAGGGGAAAGTGTCTGGTGTGTGGGAGCCACGTAGTGGTGGTTGTGCAGCTCAGAGTCCAATGATGAGCTCTTGTGGAAAAACATGAATTTCTTTGGGCACTCAGAAGATGCTGACAATGTTCATGGAGTTATTACTGAAAGGGATTCTCTTTCCCTCTTCCTCTCTCTAACTCTGAAAGGAAGAGATGATTAAAAAGATGGCACTCCTAGGAATATATAATTGCTGCTGGCAGCTCTTGTTTCTCCCACAGTTTTTTATACTTTGCAATGAGGATCTGAATGGCATTATCCTACAGAGAGCCCTATCCAAATACAATCTCATTACTAAAAGAATCTAATGAAAAGTAATCTAAAGAAAAGTAATCTAATTACTAAAAATAATCTAATTCTGGAATCTAATGACTACTCCACTAATAGACTTCTTTTCAGACACTTGTAAGATATTCCAAATATCAAGAATTTAGCTTCCTGCATTGTGCAGGTGAACTACAAATTTTATACATACATACATAACACATATATCAGCAAGAAACATACATACACACATACATACGTACATATTGCTAATATATGTATGTATATATGTATATGTATATGTGTGTTTGTTTGTGTTTATATGTGTGTGTGTGTGTGTGTACATGTGTGTTTCTTAATGAGAAGAGAAACTGAGAGGTTTTTGAGGCTGTCCAAAATGTGTTTCACCATATTAATGTTGCCTAAAATTCCTTTAAGAGAACCAGAAATCCCTGCCTTGCTACAGTCCTATTTCCAGTATGAGGCCTGAGTCCACTATCATGGTCTCTACTATGATACTAACCGTACTATATGACCACTCTTCAGTCTCAACTTCCATGCTTGAACCTTTGGCCCTTACCTAAGGATGGCTGACTGGGGGGGGATGCTCCTTTCATGCTCATTCTCCTGCCACTGGGTCCTGCTGTAAATGGGCTAAACTCCAAGAATCCCTTTGCCTTTGTCTCCCAAATGCCTGGGGTTGCATGTAATATTGCACTATGGGTTGTCCCCACTAACAGGAATAAATTCTCCCAAAAAACTCCAAATTCTCACTTTGGGTAAGAAATAGAACTGCAAAAAAATCTGCCTTTTGGAGATTTCATTACCAGCTTGTCCAGAAAATTTTCCAGGAATGGGAGAGTGGCAAAATTAATTGTTTTGAATTAAATTCTTCATCATGACAAAGTTCTTCCTTGATAAATGAGTGACTGAACTTAAAAGCCCAAGAGGAAGCATGAGGAGAGAAGAATAAGGGAATTGGGGTGACTGACTGTTGAATAATTAAGAAAAGATGTTACATGCTGATAAAAAAGGGAAGTCTGACCACATCGTTGTGTTGTCCTTTGAGGAAATTAAGCTTGTGATCTAATGACAACTCAACAAAAGTGCTGTAAAGATTGAGAATGATATATATTTAATTCATATGCTTAAAAATTTTTGATATATAATTGGAAGATTAAAGTTAGCCATTCAGTCAAATTTATCAGACACCATCCCTTCCTATTGAATACCAAAAAATTTGCACAGTATAAATTAATCTTTGAAATTAAAATGGGCATCTTTGTCAGAAAACTAAATAGTGCATTTCTGTTTCAAGTATCACTGTTTTTTTTTAAGTTTTAATTCCAGTATACTTAACATACAGTGTTATATTAGCTTCAAGTATACAATATAGTGACTCAGTGTCATTAAATTATTTGAAACATATATTTTTTGCACAGTAAAAAGGTAGGACAAAGATTACTTAAGCTGTTTTTGGAGCCCTCTTCTCATGGTGATGGCTACATAGGGATTCATTAGTCTAATCTCTCTCTGTGTATGTTTAAAAATTTACATCATACATTTTTTTAAAGAAGACACCCTATTCTTGTAAGACAGAGATGATCCAGACTTCTTCACTTTAATTCTTAATTTATGCAGCCTTCAACCACTCTCTAAGAACATTTATTTTCCTGGAACATTTGAGCATCACCTTCAAAGGATGGCAAGAGTTCCAAACTGCTTTCCATCTTTCACCCTTCTACCCCCTCTACCAACCCTGCTGCTACTACTGACAGCTGGGATAGCAAATAGACTGAGCAATCATCAGGACTATGGTCGAAGTTCAACTTTGTACCAGCCCATTATGTGAAATGGATGCTTGCCATACCCAGCCTAAGGAAGGCCCATCCTTATCAGCCCCAGCAGAATAAAAATCCAGAGATGAAGCTTGCTGGAATGAAGGAGTTCAAGTAGAGGCTCTTTTGTTAGCTGAACTAAACACTGATCCCACAAAGATATAGGTTTTGCATCAAGGACCTGCCTAATGTCTTTCGTCTTCTGTGATCTACAGACTTGTACAACAAAAGTGTGCTCTGGCCCAAGACCTGCCACCCACTTCCGACTGAATGACCCATTTTTTGCCTTTGAGTTCCCAAAGGACTTTATCTTACTTTTCTTGACACTGATTTCTTTCTACTTCATGTCTCATCTCTCCTTTTGCAATATAATTCCAGAGTACAAAATGCCTCCTTGTGACTTTGACTCACCCATAGCATCCAGCACTAGATGACAATTATCAGTCACTCTAGATGTTTGCAGCATTAACACTCCCAATTCTGTCCTTATCCCAGCTCTATCTGTAGTCAGAACTCACAGGAAAAGACTTAAAAAGAAGAAAAATAATATAAACATCATCAAACTACCAGTTAGAAAACTGTTTTCTTTTAGCCAGGCCCCAGGTTTTTTTTTTCTTAAAACAAACAAACAAACAAACAAACAAACAAACAAACCACACACTAAAAGCAACTTTGGCTAATATATTAAAAAATGTGTTTCTACAATGAGGTGATATGATAGATATCATACACCCAATAACCCATCTTGTGTGGATTTACCAAGGAAGAGCCTTACCAGAACCTATTCCTTATTATTGAATTCTTTAGTTCGGTCACAAATTTAAAAAGGACCAGAGGAGCCACCAGGTTTGAGGATTTGGTGAGAATGTTTCTTTGGAGAGGACCCTCCTCACCCCCAACACTTCTGATAATGGGTCAGGGTGGGCAGGCTTCTAACCCCAAGCTTCATGGGGAAGCCTAGAGGCACCTCTGTGAGAACTTTGAAACATGTCCCTGTCCACTGAAGACACAGAAGACAAGTTCCTGAGAGCTCAAGTTGGTTGGGGACCACCTGGATCCTTCCTACAAGACTATAAGCTAAGTACTTGGATGAGGAAGCCAAGAGAGAGCTACTGCATTGGAAGTGGTTGGAAGGATGGCTTGATGTTTCATACCATTGTAAGTGAGGAAGGAGAGAGCCTGGGTGAGGGATCATCCTAAAGCACAGCCTTAGAGGGTTACCTGGAGGAGGCTGTATCAGAAAGAGGTAAAGGTGTGTGATGGATGACTAGGAAGCAATCCATCTGGCCAAGAGACCTGTCAGAGATAAGGCCTAAACAGAAAAACTTCTGAAGAACTCAAGAAGAATTCATGGAGAATAATCAGCTTCATCGATCTCCAGGCCTACTGTGGGGCACCAGCTTTAATTATCTCATGTCCAGACAGAACAATGCACCTTAGGCAAGCAGTGCTCCCTCTCTTACTCCTTGCCTCTCTCCCACCATTAACACTACAGCAGTTCCAAAACAGTAGTTAGTAAGACAAGCAGGTGGTGAGATGGGAGAAGCCAGTACCCCATCCTGTGCCCAGGGCAGGCATCAGCAAAGAACGGATACAATTTGGGAAACATAGAGGATGACCAAGGTCAGATTGTTATTATTCCATGGCCAGGATATTCTCATCACTGAATTATGAGTGTATCTGTGACCTAAAGTTTTTGTAGGATTGTCACTTGAGTGAGCAGAGAAGTCACAGGACTGCCAAAGCTTTCTTCCAGGGACAGAGGAAGATATCTCCACTAACAGAGTTTAAACACAAAGTGTACATAAAAATAAAGCTGTGTTTTTATTTTGCCACAATCCAAGAATACCACTTGTTTAACATACTAGTATAACATTGATTCACATGCTTTCAAGTCTTTTTAATGATAAGTATCACTATGTTGAACATTTTGCTGTCTGTAAGACACTATGTTAAGCCTATACTATCCCAATCAGTTCCCAGAATGAGAAGACACAGTCAATTTGGGATTGTCCTAAGGGAGTTTAATAAAGGATTTACTATGCTTTAATTTGTAGAGATGTGACAGGGTATAAAGATAGTGTTATACCCTGGGGCTAGTAATAGCAGTGCTGCTATCCATCCTTAGGTCTAAAGGAAAGAGGTGGGGGGAGTAGTTCCCCAGAACATAGGAAAGTCTTGTAGAAAGTTTTTGAGGAGAAAGAGAGACAGCCTAAGGCATTACTGTAGGGCTGTAAGTTCATTAACCATACAGTACTGTAAGGGTTCAGAATAAATGCCCAATCTCACTCCCAGCTCTTTATCTGATCTTCTGTCTGGTCTCCCTATTGGACAAACCAATGAGGCAAGGGCCAAGAGTCCCTTTTGTGGTCCATGCAAGTCAGCCTCCTGGAAAGTAGGGCAAGGAAGAGGGGGTAGAGAGTGGATCTGGAGGACCAAATGAAGATTCTGGTGTGCATGCATGTATCATTTAATTTGCATAAGAACCCATATTATTCACAATTTTCAGATGGGAAAATTGAGGTGTAGCGAGATTAAGCAACCAGTTCAAGGAGTCAGAGAGCACTCACCCTTATCTAGAGACTACATTCAGAATCGCTGCCATGCTGGCAATGTCTTATCACTGAGAGACAGTTTTTATAAATATTCCTATTTTACCCAACTCAAATCATGCTTGCACTGACATAGTGGCCAAGAAAGTGTTGGCCACAGAATATAATAGCTAGAAAGTTTGGCACAACACAGATCTCTTAAAAATTTGTTCTTTTTAAATTTTTAGACAAAATGCTCTAATCTGAGGGGCGCCTGGGTGGTTCAATGGATTAAGCCTCTGCCTTCGGCTTAGGTCATGGTCTCAGGGTCCTGGGATTGAGCCCCACATCAGGCTCTCTGTTTAGCAGGGAGCCTGCTTTCCCCTCTCTCTCTGCCTGCCTCTCTGCCTACTTGTGATCTCTCTCTGTCAAATAAATAAATAAAATCTTAAAAAAATGCTCTAATCTGAGAAAAATTCACAGAACTAGAAAAGGAAAGTGATCATTAAAGCTTAATTTAAGTTCTTGGAGATTTTCACTCTTTCTTTGGTAAGCATTTCTTACCCCATATACCTCTCATCTGACAAAGCCTGTAGATACAGATGGACTATCATTTTTCTTTCTAGTTAGGTGCCTTAAAGTTTCAGGTATTGATATGCTGGCTATCATATCAAACCAAATGGCAACAAAGGTGACATGACCAACCCAAAAAGAAAACATACAGCGAGTTCATACAAAAATACTTCTTGCTAGATAATTGTAAACTAGTCATGATACTAAACCTATACTGCATTAGGATGCAACATATTTACATCTATTTTTTTAAAGTCCCTTCAGAAAGTAGTGGTCTTTGTGTTACAAAGGAAAAGTTACAGTGAAAATCACAGGGTGATTTTTAGTAAAATTTCAAAAACAAAACAGTCTCAAAGAAGAGAAATAACCTAGATTTCAAGATCTAGAGAAAACATGGGGTGTCTGGGTGGCTCAGTGGGTTAAGTCCCTGTCTTTGGCTCAGGTCATGATCTCAGGGTCCTGGGATAGAGCCCTGCATCGATCAGCTCTCTGCTCAGCAAGGAGCCTGCTTCCTCCTTCTCTCTGCCTACTTCTCTGCCTACCTGTGATCGATCTCTCCCTCTCTCTCTCTGTCAAATAAGTAAATAAAATCTTTAAAAAAAAGATCTAGAGAAAATAATTTATACACATATGGTTCTTAGCAAGCAAAAATTGAGATAGTTAAGAAAAACCAAATATGAAAAAACTAAGTTCAATACAGCTACAATCTAATTTCTAACAGTATACTATGAGAAAAGCTAGTATATGATTTTCATTTTTTGAAAAATTTTAAAACTGTAGGCCAATCTGGAGTCCTCGATATAATTTTGTTAATTCTTCAGAAACAGAGATAACAAACCTCTAAACACTGGGAAACAGTATGCTAAAGGCTTGAGTTTGCAAAAATTAAACCACAAGAAAAGACACAGTGCATTGCATTTCTGGAGTGTCTCTTCCAATCTGTTTATAAAGTCTATCCCAGGCTTTACAGGGTAGGCTTGGGCTTTTAAGTGCATAAAACTGAGGAATGGGAGGAACAGGGCTGAAATCACAGATAAGAAGAAAATTCCTATAGATTGATTTAACTACATCTCCTTATTTCATAAATTTATTCCATCAGAGATCTGTCTGGCCAGTGTCTAGGTGTCCAGTGTCCCAGCCATCAGCCATTGAGGGAAGAAGCCATCTTGAATGCCCAGCCCTGGAGACTCTTCAGATGACTTGAGTGACTCAATATCTGAATGCAGCCTCAAGAAAGATTGCAAATAAAAGCTGTCCACAAAATCAATTTTCTACTGTTCAGCACAATCAATGGACAGAACCACAAAATAATAAACTATTTTTAAACCACCAGATTTTAGGATGGTTTGTTACATATTAGTAGATAACTGAAACACTATCTACAGTTTTTCACTCAAAGAAGAATGTGCACAGCCTTCAACCCGATCTAATTATTCTTTACCAAAAACCATGAAGATGAAGATAGAGTTTGGGGGAAAGATAATTGAAAAGTTCTTTCACAACACTTCTCTATCCAATGTTCAGAAAATTTCAAAGACAGAATCTCTGTCATTATATAGATCGAGTAAATGCCCTCTAAAACAAATACTTCCAGAAGTTATTGACAAATTATCAACTGGTCCAAGAGAAGATGCAAATGAATTTAATGAGGCAAAGTCAGTATGTATATTCCTTCCAACATGTATGATCATAAGACAAGTGAAGATACTGCCATTAACAAAATCACATGGAACCACCAGATCTCCAACTGAGAAGTATTGGTGTGTAACTGACTTTAGGGCCATCAGATTGGTACAAAAATTAACAAAGATCTGAACGAATTTACCTCTCTAAAATGAGAGTTGTTTTTTGTGTGAAGAGATATCCAGTTAATTATTAGAGGGACCCCTTGGGCTATGAACAGCTTTTGGTCCTGCCTTATTTGTTGGTAAAAACAGAGATGACTCAGTGGATGGAAACCTCGAGTTACCTTAGAAACTGTATCTGCTCAGCAGTATAATTTGAAATATTGCTAACCTCAATTCAAAGAAAGCTTCTCTGTAAAACCTTCCATAAGATCTGACTTCTGTTACTATTTCCTTTGTGGTTTGGTTCCAGGGTTTGGGGAATAGGAAGGGTGACTCCCAAATGTCCCCCAAAAATGGTGTTGCATAGCTATTTATGGAGACGCAAACCTTTACTGCCAGAGAGAAGGCCAATTATTCTTTAAATTGGAGGGTTGTCAGTGGGATCAGCACTGTTAGTATTCAACGTCACTAATCTCTGTTACCTCCCCAAGGATTCAGTTTTAGAAAGGCAGCCAGAAATAACTAATTTGGATTTCTTGACCATGGTACGGGTTCTCTCCACATATGAAACCATTAATTTGTAGAATTATAGGGATATGTGGGGTCCGTCATATTTAGTAGGCTATTATTCGTTTTGTAAGTTAGGGTGGACTTTTAAGTAATAAACTAACTTTTTTTTAAGATTTTATTTATTTGACAGACAGAGATCACGACTAGGCAAAGAGGCAGGCAGAGAGAGAGATGGAAGGAAGCAGGCTCCCTGCTGAGCAGAGAGCCCAATGCAGGGCCCTATTCCAGGACCCTGGGATCATGACCTGAGCCGAAGGCAGAGGCTTTAACCCACTGAGCCACCCAGGTGCCCCTAAACTAACATTTTTAAACAATGTGAGATCTTACTAGGGAAAGTAAGTGCATTTCAAGTGACTTGAATGTTACATTAGGATGGGAGTGCTGGACTGTTTCACTACCTACTCTTAGAAGTAACAGCAAGTAGAGAATTCACCAAATTTACATCAGCAAATTGAAGACACTACTGCTTTACTTTCAAACAAAAATCTTAAGGACTGAAGCATCACCTGACACTGATTTTCTATTGCTTTCACAATATTCCATAGAAATGATATGTTTGGAAAACAAAAGAGGCCATCCCAATTAGGCTCACTATTTAGGTTCCACTTTGTTTATTTGGTGTAAATACATTGATGTGTTCTTCTCTTGGTCTCATCTATGCAAATACACTATACAAAATTGGATATCTTAATCATATTGTACAAAAATAATAGAATTAAGTATATAGGAAACTGAATATATGACACCTAAATGGCATTTCAAATTAGTGAGTAGATTTGTTTTTTTAATGGTTGTTCCAAATAACTAGCTATTTTAAAAAAGAGAAGTAAACTAAAGCTGGTTGTATCAAGCAAACTCCAGATGAATAAAATATTTTAATATTAAACAAAGAAATCTAAAAGGAATAGAAGAAAATATGGAAGACTTTTGAAAATTTATTTTCATATTAGGGAAGGTGTTTCCAAGCAAAGCATAAAAACCAGAAAAGAAAGACTGATAAATTTCACTATGCAAAAATGTAGAGTTTTTAATGGTTAAACAAAACAATAACAAAAAACTTAATCAAATTTAAAGACATGACATATTGAGAAAAAAATATCTTCAACTAATATGACAGCAAAAGGATAATATTCCTAATATATAATCTGCCCTTAGAAATCTATAAGAAAAACAGCACCAGGGCAATTTTTACCATGGGTAAAGGATATGAATGGATTCTTCATATACACATTCATGCATGCATGCACATGCACACATACAATTACAGATATATATAAATGAAAACATGAACCTAAAATAACAGTAAGATACCTTTTGAACCTACCTGACAAATATTTAAAAGTTCCCTTATATACACTGTTGGTGAAAGTGTGAATAAATAGCTACTTATATAATGTTGGTTGGAGTGTAAACTGCTACAGACATCTTAGAAGCTTTGTTACTATCAATACTGTAAATACAGTCAATTCTCATTATTTTTGGTAGCTATGATCTATAAAGTTGCTGCAAACAGTGAATTAGCAAATAATGAATCATTGCTCCTAGGGGAAATACAAAATCAGATTTCTGCAAGACTCTGGTCACAATATTTTCATCATCCAATCAATATATAATCTTATTTTATGTGTGTTTCTCTTTAGAGACACCTTATTTGATATATATTGTTGATTCATTAACACTGAACTCATGGCCAATAGCACTATAACTCATGCCCAAATGAAGCTTATTTATCAAACACATGTATTTTTTCTGTCAGGCATAGCACACTCTTTATATGCTTAGGCACATTAGACAGAATTTCAGCACTATGCTTGGGGACAATTTAAATAGCAAAATCTCAGACCAAACACAAATATGAAAGAAAAAATGTGGAACTAAACAGACCTTGGAAAGGATACTTATTCCCAGTGTAAGAGCTAAAACAAGGAGGCAGAGCATCACCTTATTCAACCACAGCTAGGAAAGAACACATCAGGCAACTTGCCTGTTTTGCTACCCTGAACTTGTCCACAAAAGGTTATAAGAACATTGTAAGTTCTCACTCTGAAGTTTCTAATAAATTTTAGGAAGTAGGTGAATTCACAACTATAAAATTTGTAAATAATGAGGATCTATTGTGCGTGTGTGCTCTGCAAACTAGAATTTCACCTATAAAAATGGATCCTGCAAATACAAATCAAAACCACAGTGAGATACTACCTCCCACCAGTCAGAATGGCTAAAATTAATCGTCAGAAAATGGCAGGTGCTGGCATGGATGCAGAGAAAGAGGAACCCTCCTACACTGTTGGTGGGAATGCAAGTTGGTGAAGCCACTTTGGAAAACAGTATGGAGGCTCCTCAAAAAGCTGAAAATAGAGCTACCCTAAGACCTAGCAATGGCACTACTGGGTATATACCCTAAAGATAGAAATGTAGTGATCTGAAGGGGCACATGCATCCCAATGTTTATGGCAGCAATGTGCACAATAGTTAAACTATGGAAACAGCCTAGATGTCCATCAATAGATGAATGGATAAAGAAGAAGTGATATGTGGCAGGCACACACACACACACACACACACACACACACACACACTGGAATATTATGCAGCCATCAAAAAACAAAGTCTTGCCATTTGCAATGATGCAGATGCAACTAGAGGGTATTATGCTAAGCAAAATAAGTCCATCAGAGAAAGACAATTATATTATCTCACTGAAAAGAGGAATTTGAGAAACAAGACAGAAGATCATAGGGGAAGGGAGGGGAAAATAAAACAAGACAAAGCCAGAGAGGGAGACAAACCATAAGAAACTCTATCTCAGGAAAAAAAAAAAACTGAGGGTTGCTGGAGCAGAGGGGAGTGGGAGGGATGGGGTGGCTGGGTGATGGACATTGGGGAGAGTATATGCTATGGGAGGTGCTGTGAATTGTTTAAGACTGATGATTCACAGACCTGTACCCCTGAAGCAAATAATATATTATATATTAATAAAAAATGTGCTCTGACATATTTGTGAAAAAGGCTTAGGGGTCATTAACACCTTCAACAATAACAACAACAAAAAAAGAAAATAAGGAAAATGGTGCAGATTTATAGATTGTTATTAGAATAAATGTGACAAAAATTATAATAGAAACTACTGTGTTTTTCTTTGTTAATAATATGCATTGAGCACAAACAGTATACAAACCTATAAATGTGAAAGCTGTGGTTATATTCAAGCATTAAAAACTGATGGCAATCATGTTAACTATACTAAAAAAAGGTTCAATGAAAAAACTGACAGAAATCAGAGGTTCTGATTGTTGACTTTTTGCTGAATTTTAAGCTTGCTAGTTTGAAAATAAATGGAGTTTTATTAGGCCTAAGTTTTACAAGTTTATATCATTAAGTTGTTTTTGTTTAGTTTTATTTTAATAATATAGATGAGTATAAATAGGCTCTTCTTATTTTAAGGATATGTTTCAAGTCCCAACTCTGTAAGCAATAAATGTTTGTTGACTGGTGAAAAATTAAAGAACAAAATGTCGCAATAACTTGTCTAAAGTCATATAGTAAGCAATTAGAAAATTCTATATTTGAGTACAACTTCATCTGAAGTCATTCTGGTCTTAATCCACTACATAAAGCTGCTGGCAAAGTTGAGTTACCTCAGCAAATCTCCCTCATGAACGTTAATGCAAAATTTCTTAACAAAATATTACTGAACTAAATTCAGCACTATATAGAAAGCATGATCGATCTGTGTTTTTCCTAGAAATAAAAGTTTCATTTAACATATCAAAATCAATTAATGTAATTCACTACCACTATATCAATAGATTAAGGAAGAAAAAATATAATCATTTCATTAGCTGCAGAAAAAAAGCATTTGACAAATACAACATTAATTTATAATATAAGCTCTCAGAACTGGGAATAGAAGAAAACTTTCTCAACTTTAAAAAAGGTACCAGGTAAAATCCATAGATAATATTACACTTAACAGTGAAATAATCACTTCTCACTTCTTTTTAAACATCAAAACATCAAACATCAAAAAACAATATGAAATCTCCTTTCTTTCTTTTTTTTTTA
>PISX010036361.1:0-12034 GCA_004024625.1 Mellivora capensis | reverse complement strand
AATTTTAGGATTATTTGCTCCAGCTCTTTGAAAAATACCGGTGGAATTTTGATGGGAATGGCATTAAAAGTATAGATTGCTCTAGGTAGTATAGACATTTTAACAATGTTTATTCTTCCGATCCAAGAACATGGAATGGTCTTCCATCTTTTTACGTCTTCTTCAATTTCTTTCATGAGTGTTCTGTAGTTCCTCAAGTACAGATTCTTTACCTCTTTAGTTAGGTTTATTCCCAGGTATCTTATGGTTCTTGGTGCTATAGTAAATGGAATCGATTCTCTAATTTCCCTTTCTGTATTTTCATTGTTAGTGTATAAGAAAGCCACTGATTTCTGTACATTGACTTTGTATCCTGCCACGTTACTGAATGGCTGTATGAGTTCTAGTAGTTTGGGGGTGGAGTCTTTTGGGTTTTCTATATAAAGTATCATGTCATCTGCGAAGAGAGAGAGTTTGACTTCTTCCTTGCCAATTTGGATACCTTTTATTTCTCTTTGTTGTCTGATTGCTGTTGCTAGGTCTTCTAATACTATTACTCAATGCTAATTTTTTCCATTCATTGTTAAATGTTTGCTTTAAATGTGTTTTTTTTTAATATTTTATTTATTTTTTTCACAGACAGAGATCACAAGTTTACACCACACCCAGTGCTCCATGCAATGCGTGCCCTCCATAATACCCACCACCAGGCTCCCCCAACCTCCCACCCCCCGCCCCTTCAAAACCCTCAGGTTATTTTTCAGAGTCCATAGTCTCTCATGCTTTAAATATGTTTTAAAAGAAGATGCTATGTGTCTATTTTCAGATTGCTTTGGTTTTGGGACCTTAGCCAAATTAGACAAGACTGGAAAAAATTGATTGGTTTCATTTCCTACAGGTCACCTGTCAGTTGGGCTATGTGTAGTGGGGTACCAGAAGTGTAGGCCCTTAATGGACTTAGTTTTCTGGCCCTATATTGACCTATCATGTAGATCCTACATGATTTGATGATCATGTATTACCTGTCTCAATTTTTTTCCTAAAGAATTTTATTATATATTCTAAGTTCTGCTAAATTATGTGTTACTTTCTATTTGTTTTAGTTTGAAATGCTTACTGGTACTCTGCCATTTCAAGGTAAAGACAGAAATGAAACCATGAATATGATATTAAAGTAAGTGTGAACATTATTTGTTTTATTTTGGGAAAAATTCCTTGCTTTCAGTTTTGAGATCTTGTTTTCAGTTGACACAAAAGAACATTTTTTCACGCTCTCTTGTTTTGTTCTCCTACTATAAAAGGGACACTGTCTGTCATTGTTAAAGAATTCTTTTAAATTGTTTTTAAGATCTGTCAATTTAAAATATGGCTAGATTTAAGTGAAATTTTCTAAAATCTTCTTTTTCAGAGCAAAACTTGGGATGCCTCAATTTCTTAGTGCTGAGGCACAAAGTCTTCTAAGGATGTTATTCAAAAGGAATCCAGCAAATAGATTGGGTATTCTTCATTGCCTTAGCTTTTATAACAATACATTGCATGCTTTGGGAGGATAATTGTAACTTTGTTTTCTGGATAAGTTTATTTACTATTGCTATATATTTATACCTAGAAGTTTGAATTTCATATGTACATGGATCCAGTAAACTCTATTGTGTCTATAATTTAAAAATGGAGTTTCTAGTTATTCAGAACTTTTGTTTAATATCTATCATTATGTATATCATGTGGATTACCTCTTGTAAATAATTCATGGAATTATCCCTTATATAGGTAATCCTGTTAGATATTTGAATGTAATTATTTTTTCCCTTCCAGTACTCTTCAAGGTAAATATGTCCCTAGTCTCTCATTATTTGTCTACTTGCTGGTAACCTTGCCCTGGATCCGGATGTGATCCTATTGTTTTATTTATGTACTTGTGTTAAAATTTCAATGTGACTTTATTCTGTTGCACTTTTTAATTTGGCCTTGAGATACAAGGTTGTAAGTTGAATTGTGAAGGAAAAAATAAACCTCAATTTTAGTTATATGTTAAATGTTACTTTGATTTAACTTGCAAGGCATTTCAGTATTTCATGATACCTTATGTGCTTCAGTGTGAACATCAGCTGTATTTAATCATTAAATCAAAAACACGATAAAATATCAGATAAATCATAAAATTTTCACTGCAAGGAATCTATGAAATGTGCATACTCTTACACAGGTAATAGCAGAGAAGCCAGGCAGAAGGCTTAAAAAATTATTTCTTCTTTTATAGGTTCAGAAGGAGTTGAGGAAATTAAAAGACATCTTTTTTTTGCAAATGTTGACTGGAATGTAAGTTCAGTAGAAACTTTGTTACTGAGTTACTTTAATATGAACTAACACTGAAGAATAAAATGGTTATATTTGGACTTTGTTGATAAACTTAATGTAGTTTTGGAGGGGGCATGAGATTTTTACTTAGATGTCATTTTATGTAGATGTCATGGCAATTACCTTGAACCGGTAAATGTGTGGATGATATTTAGTAAATTTTTCTACTCATATGTTTTACCTATTGAGTGTGGTTACTATTCTCGCCTATTCTCAGTTGGGGAATGTGAAGGAGGGAGAGAAAGGAGTAAGGGGGTAAATGATAAGGCAAATTCTTAAAGAAAATGAATTCTAATTCATTTCTCTTCTTCCTTCACATTCTCCAACTGAGAATAGGGAAGAATAACCACACTTAACAGGTAAAAAGCTTCTGTAGGGCAAAGGAAAAAATCAACGAAACTAAAAAGCAACCTACGGGAATGGGGGAAGATATTTACAGACGACATATCTGATAAAGGGTTAGAATCCAAAATATATAAAGAACTTATAAAATTCAACACCCCGAAATGAATAATCCAATTAAAAACTGGGCAAAAGACATGAATAGACATTTTCCCAAAGACATACAGATGACCAGCAGATACATGAAAAGATGTTCAATGTCACTCACCATCAGGGAAATACAGAACTACAATGAGATATCACTTTATATCAGTCAGACTGGCTAAAATTAACAACAGAGGAGACAACAGGTGTTGGCAAGGATGCAGAGAAAGGGGAACCCTCTTACACTGCTAATGGGAATGCAAAATGGTGTAGCCACTCTGAAAACAGTATGGAGGTTCATCAAAAAGTTAAAAATAGAACTACCATATGACCCAGCAGTTGCAGTATTAGGTATTTACCCAAAAATACTGATTCAATGAGATACATGCACCCTGATCTTTATAACAGCATTATCAAGGATAGCCAAATTATGGAAACAGCCCAAATGTCCATCAACTTATGAATGGTTAAAGAAGAAGTGATATGTAGATAGGTATCTATCTATCTATATATATTAGAATATTACTCAGCCATCAAAAAGAATGAAATCTTTCCATTTGCAATTACAAAAACAGAACTAGAGTGTATTATGCTAAGTTAAAAAAGCCAGTCAAAGAAAGACAATTATATGGTATCACTCATATGTGGAATTTAAGAGACAACACAAATAAACATAGGGGAAAAGAAAGAGAGGCAAACCAAGAGACAGACTCTTAAATATAGAGAACAAATTGAGAGTTGCTGGAGGGGAGGAGAGTGGGTGGGAAATGGGTTAAACAGGTGAGGGGGATTAAAGAGGGCACTTTTTTATAATGAGCATCAGGTGTCATGTTAAGTGATGCCTCACCAAATTCTATACCTAAAACTAATATTGCACTGTATGTTAACTAGCTGGAATTCAAACTAAAAGTTGGAAAAAATAATTTTTATAATTGTACAACTGCATAACATAACCCATTAGTATTAATACCCTGAAAGGCCACTCAGTAGACATGCTACATGGGAGTCTTCCCTGTGTCATATGTGTGTGCTTCCCTTTCCTGGTGTCCTTGTATCCCCTTGTCATTTTTTTTCCTAGTCTTGTCTACTCTTCCTTTCTCCTCAACTAGACAACTGCAAATTCCTTTTTTCCATCAGTCAGTTTATGTTCATTGTTCTTAATTTAAATAACAAAAGAATTGATTGCTTATATATTTCAATAAATGAAAATCAGAGTAATTATCTATTAATTTCCCCCCACTTTGGAACTGTGACCTTTTAAGAAAGCAGATTTTTGTAAGAGGGTAATAAATTTTTATATATTTTACAATGTTTTAAATGTCTTTCAAAAACTTGTTTTAGAAAGTTAATTTGTTAGACAATATTATATTTTTAGATTATATAATAAGAGCCCTAAACAGTATATTTAAGACATATTTTTATGTAACAGCAAAATATTTTAGGTGAAATATATACTTCTTAAAGATAATCTAGGGCCACTGGGTGGCTCAGTGGGTTAAACCTCTGCCTTCCACTCAGGTCATGATCTCAGAGTCCTGGGATCGAGCCCCGCATCAGGGTCTCTGCTCAGCGGGGAGCCTGCTTCCCCCTCTCTTTCTCTGCCTGCCTCTCTGCCTACTTGTGATCCCTCTCTGTCTGTCAAATGGATAAATAAAATCTTTTTAAAAAAGATAATCTATTAGTTTTGAAATTCTTGAATGTTATTAGTTATTTCTGTATGGTCACATTGTGATACATTGTACATGGTTATTTTACCAGTGAGAATTCAAGCCAGTTTTTGATATCCAAAATTGAGCATCATTCCTTGTGACTGCAACTTTTGGCATCATTATTGTGTTTCCTGGTCTCATTTGACTGTGCACATTCTCTCTCAAATTTTTGGAATTCGGTTAACAGGTATCTGAAGCCTGTCAAAATTTTATTTATTAAATTGTAAGTCTTATGTTAAGGACTGTGAAACTTATGTTCTTTCTCCCTTAGAAAATATAATAGGGATGCCTGGGTGGCTCAGTTGGTTGAGCGGCTGCCTTCGGCTCAGGTCATGATCCCAGAGTCCTGGGATCGAGTCCCGCATCCGGCTCCTTGCTCGGCAGGGAGCCTGTTTCTCCCCTCTGCCTGCCAGTCTGTCTGCCTGTGCTCACTCTCTCTCTCTCTCTGACAAATAAATAAATAAAATCTTTTTAAAAAAGAATATAATAATTTTAAAATGTTAATATGATTTTGTGTTATCCTGGTTTTTTTCTAGCAATTATATAGAAGAGAAGTTCAACCTCCTTTCAAACCTGCTTCTGGAAAACCAGATGATACCTTTTGTTTTGATCCTGAATTTACTGCAAAAACACCTAAAGGTAATTTATGTTTATATGTAACATTAGGGCTGTCATTCAATTAGATTGTTAAAAATAAACTAGCTTCTTAGGTAGAAACTAAATGAATTTTAAGTTTGCAGAGAGTTAGTTTGCCCTTTATGAAAGTGTGGATCTTATCTACAGCATTGCTTGGACATCTTTCAGAGGATTTAAATAGGAAGTATTTATCAGGGAAGCAAGGGCTAGAGGAAAGGGTAAAATTTTTTCATTCTTTTTTAAAAAATATTATTTATTTATTTATTTATTTGAGAGAGAGAGAGAACACAAGAATGAGCACAAGCAGGTAGAAGAAAAGAGGGAGAGGGAAAAGCAAGCAGACTCCCCGCTGAGCGGGCTGTCAGACCCAGGGCTCCACCTAGGACCCTGGGAACATAACCTGAGCTGAAGGCAGATGCTTAACCAACTGAGCCACTCAGATGCTCCAAGTTTTTTCATTCTTGTTTTTAAAGTCCTTTGACATGCTAATGATTTACAGGGTAAGGGGTAGGAGATAAAATGAGATATATCACTGACTCTTACAATTTATAATTTAATGAGGTCTACTTATAATAGCATCTATTTCATATATTAATTCAACAAATATTGAATACCAACAAATATTGAAGGTACTAAGCAGTGAAGATGCAGCAGTGAACAGAACAGGCAAAAATTACAATCTATGGGACTTGCATACTAGCTAGCATGGGGAGATAGATCATCTGCAGTAAATCAAACACATGATATACTATGTCTGTTGGAAACATTTAATGATTTCTTTTATAAATATAAATAAAGAAATGCTAACATTTCATATCACAGAATTTTGTGTACTTCTAATTAAATTTAATTATTTGGACATTAGATTCTCCTGGTTTGCCAGCTAGTGCTAATGCTCATCAACTCTTCAAAGGATTCAGCTTTGTTGCAACTTCTATTGTGGAAGAATATAAAGTCACTCCTGTCACAAGTGCAAACGTGTTACCAGTTGTTCAGGTAAATTCCACTTAATCAGATTATTTGGTGTAGGGATAACTCTTTCAGTTATTGCTAATGGACTTACAATAATTTTAAGTGATTTTAAAAATTTATTTATTTTTATTATGTTCAGTTAGCCAGCATATAGAACATCATAAGTTTTTGTTGTAGTGTTCAACGATTCATTAGTTGCATATAACACCCAGTGCTCATCCCCCCAAAAAATGTTCAACATCACTAGCCATCAAGGAAATACAAATATAAATCCAAACCACAATGAGATACCACCTTACAGCAGTTATAACGGCCAAAATTAAGAAGACAGGAGGCACGAGTATTGACGAGGTTGTGGAGAAAGGGGAACCCTCTTACACTGTTGGTGGGGATGCAAGCTGGTACTGACACTCTGGAAAATAGTAATGAGGTTCCTCAAGGCATTAAAACTTTTAGGTGATTTTTAACTTCTTAATTTATCTCTGTATAATATGATTTAAAGATGTCTCCTCCATATGTTTTGGAAAAAAGCAGATAGTATTAATTTTTTTAATTGTATTTTTTGATTATATTTTTAAATTGTATTTATGTATCTCTTCTGGCAAGAAAAAGATAATGGCAGTGTCTAAACTAGTTGTTTTATTGTTTTGGCTTTGGGGATCTCAAAAACCTAAAATTTAAGATCAGCAAAGAATTTTTTTTTTTTTAGATTTTATTTATTTATTTGTCAGAGCAAGCACAGGCAGACAGAGTGGCAGGCAGAGGCAGAGGGAGAAGCAGGCTCCCACTGAGCAAGGAGCCCGATGTGGGACTTGATCCCAGGACATTGGGATCATGACCTGAGCCGAAGGCAGCGGCTTAACCAACTGAGCCACCCAGGCGTCCCAGCAAAAAAGTCTTCTTAACTCATTTATAAATACTGATAAAACTTCTCTAATTTTTTTAAATGAATTTTTTTTTAAAAATTCAGATTAGTGAATATTTAGGAGAGAAGATAAAAACCTGAAAATATTTCATTCTCTTTAATATTTTACTTTAAAAAACAGATAAATGGAAATGCTGCACAATTTGGTGAAGTATATGAATTAAAAGAAGATATAGGTGTTGGCTCCTATTCTGTTTGCAAGCGATGCATTCATACAGCTACCAACATGGAATTTGCAGTGAAGGTATTATCTCTGAGCCTAACCTGTTTGTTTAAATATATATATAAATTTTATAAGTTTTATAAATATATATAATTTATAAGTTATTTATAAGTTATATATATGTCTTATATATATAAAATTACAGGGTAACTGACACATTTTTCAGTGGAGATAGCAAAGATAAGATTATAGGGGAATTTTTTTTCCAGTTTTTAAATTCAAGTTAGTTAACATATATGGTAAAATTAGTTTCAGGTATAGAATTTAGAGATTCATCGTTTACATATAACACCCACTACTCATCATAGGTGGGAGAAAAGTCTTAACACTTAATATTTTCATTTGAATTTCTTTATAAGACTATTTTGGAGGAATGGTATATTTCATGAATGTCTTGTTTTAAATAGTTTTATTGTTATATGTTAAGATTGTGCAATTGTGAAAATTACTGTGACATTTTGATTTGATCAAATTGATCACATTATCTGTTGGTATAGTTCAGTTAAGTGGAATATAATGTTAAGGAAAATATTCTGTTTTTTTATTGTTAAGTTTCAGTTATAGGAAAATTTTAAATGTTAAAATAATGTAAAACAAGCATCACTCTCGAGTTTTCAGTGTTTACTTAAAATATAACCAAATTGAAAATATTTCATTCATTTTTAGACAAAGCAAAAAATATGGTTTTCTCTGAGATTTTTTTTGACTTATTTCTTAGATCATTGACAAAAGTAAGAGAGATCCCTCAGAAGAAATTGAAATTTTGATGCGCTATGGACAACACCCCAACGTCATTACTTTAAAGGATGTAGGTATTCAAAATCCATGTATCAGCTAAGTTAATGAAGTTCTGACTTGACACTTTATTTCCTTTTTGAAACTTTTCATGTTTATGGTACATTCTACTTTTAGGCCACAGAAATCTCAAAAATCTTAAATCAGCCACTTTAGTTCTTTTCTTTTTTTCCCTGTGATTCTGTACTCCTATACCACATCAAAAAGGAACCACGATGGTTGATAAATGACAGTGTCCTGATGGCTTGAATATATTCTGACTGGTCAACTAATCAACATCATAATCAGCACCATTTATTATTCTGTAGTACGTAAGTGTAGAAGATATAGGAGATCTGGAATCTGCTGAATTCTCAAATAGTTTACTTTCTTGAATATATAGCAAATGGCTATAACATTATGGATTGTTCGTTGAGTGAGATAGTATTATGCATTTTGATTTGTAATCTTTAAGCAGTATTTTGTTTTATATATATATATGCACACATTTACACACACACACATACATACATACACACACATCTGTGTATACTAACACCTCACATGCCCTGAATTGAAGGGTACACATATTTTCTTATTTATTCTCCTTAATATAGTATTTGAATTCAACAAATATTTAAGATACCATATCAGATAATGGACTGTGAGGGCAATATTTAAAAACAATACATTTACTGCCAGAAAGAAGTTTATTATTTTTTTTAAGATTTTTATTTATTTATTTGACAGACAGAAATCACAAGTAGGCAGAGAGGCAGGCAGAGAGGAGGAGGCAGGCTCCCTGCCGAGCAGAGAGCCCGACGCGGGGCTCGATCTCAGGACCCTGGGATCATGACCTGAGCCGAAAGCAGAGGCTTTAACCCACTGAGCCACCCAGGCGCCCCAGGAAGCTTATTATTAATAGGAAAGAGAAGTGGCTATAATATAATAAAAAATGAGATAGGTGCTATTTGAGAGACACAGAGTTCTGTCGTTCCACTTATACCATTTGTGAAGTATAATGTACAACTTCAAAAGTTAATACAATCATATGTTTAACATGGTCTCGAAACTGTGTAGGAGGTTGTTTAGCCATTTTAATCTTCAGTGTAGCCTGTACTATATTAACAGTAAGGGGTTAATGACCTTTTTAAATAATAGAGGTTCACTAGAAAAGGAAAGTAAATATAATTTCAAAATTTCAGAATTATAATTATAAATAATAATATTAAAAAAATTTTTTTTTTAGGTTTATGATGATGGTAGATATGTTTACCTTGTTACGGATTTGATGAAAGGAGGAGAACTACTTGACCGTATTCTCAAAAAAAAATGTTTCTCAGAACGGGAAGCTAGTGATGTACTGATTGTAATAACTAAGACAGTTGACTATCTTCATTGTCAAGGAGTAAGTTGTAGTTATATTCTCCCCTTCAATTTTGAGACTTCTATATCTTCATAAAATTATATTTAGGAGATGCAACCCAAAATGAATTTTCCTGTAACATATATTTCTATAGAGAATATCCTAATAAAATTCATAATGTAGTGAAAGTTACAGATTTAGGAAATTGGGTAATACTTTATTAATTCTCTTCACTCTGCCTGTTGCCCTGATTTAAGAGCATATTAGTTTTAAGATGGTTTGAATTATATAAATATATCTAACTTTGATTTTGAAATTATTAAACCTAATCAAACTTAACAGTCAAAATAATTATCCAAGGACATGTGAATATTATTCAAATTATGCTGTATCTGACATATAAAGTTCTGGCAGTAAAAGGACTGTATATCTTTATTGAGGGGTATAGTTGACATACCATGTTACATTAGCTTCAAGTGTACCACATAGTGATTCAACAACTCTATACATTTTGCTGTACTCACCACAACAGATGTAGCTACCATCTGTCACCATACAGTGCTATTACATTACCAGGGACTGTATTCCCTTTGCCATACTTCTTATTCCTGTGACTTACTCATTCCATACCTAGAACTCTATTATCCCTTCACCCATTTTGCTGATACTTCTACCTGCTCTCCTCTGGAAGCCATCATTTTGTCTCTGTGTTTATAGGTCTGATTCTGCTTTTTGTTTATTTTTCATTTGTTTTTTAGATTCACTTGAAAGTGAAATTTTATGGTATTTGTCTTTCCCAGTCTGACTTATTTCACTTAGCACAATACCCTCTAGGTCCATCCATGTTGTTGAAAATGGCAAGAACTCACCTTTTTATGGCTGTGGACTAATACCCCATTATAGACACACACACACACACACACACACACACACACACACACACACACACATCCTATCTTCCTTATCCATTCATCTGTGGATGGACACTTAGGTTGCCTCCATATGTTGGCTATTGTAAATAATGTTGCAGTAGACATAGGGGTGCCTATGTCTTTTTCAGTTAGTGTTTTTGTTTTCCTTGGGCAAATTCTCAGTAGTGAAATTATTAGATGATATGGTAGTTCTATTTTTAACTTTTTGAGGAACCTCCATACTGTTTTCCACAGTGGCTACACTAGTTTACATTCCTGTCAGCAGTGCTCTATGGTTCCTTTTTTCCACATCCTTGCTAGCACTTGTTATTTCTTGTCTTTTTGATTCTAGCCATTCTGATAGTGGTAAGGTGATACCTCATTGTGCTGATTTGCATTTTCCTGATGATGAGTGATACTGAACACCTTTACATGTGTCTATCACCCATCTCTATGTCTTCTTTGTAAAGATGTCCAGAGGACTTATATTATGACCCTTGACAGCCTCTCCTCCAAATACAGTAACACATTTGGATTCTAAGCATTTGAAATATTAATATATTAAAATTTTTGTTGGAGGGGCAGGCCTATTATTTTGCTTCCCATGTCTTCATAAAGAAAGCAAGTGAATTGAGTAATGAAAAAAGTCAATTTTTATTATATAGAGCTATGCAAGGAAACAAAGTCACAAATAATTTAAAATTTTAAGTTCTCATCAGTTGTAATAGTACATATGTACTCACTTAAGTATAAAAAATTTAAAAATGAGCAATTCAGAATTAGCACAGTGAATATTCTATAGGGACCCTTCTTTTAATTAAGATAAATAAGCCAGTACGTAGTCTGTGGGTTTTTTAAAATATTTTATTTAATTAATTAATTTATTTATTTGACACAGAGAGATCACAAGGAGGCAGAAAGAGAGAGAAAGGAGGAAGCAAGCTCCCCGCAGAGCAGAGAGCCCGAGCAGGCCTCGATCCCAGGACCCTGGGACCATGACCTGAGCCGAAGGCAGAGGCTTAACCCACTGAGCCACCCAGGCACCCCGTAGTCTGTGTTTTAAGATAGTATATTTTAAATATTTTGAAATATAAACTGTATAGTGCTAAATTTGATTCCTTAACTGTCTTCATCAACACTCTCTAAAATAAAGGGTGACCAGGGTTTCTGAGAAAAGTAAAATAACTATTTTTGTCTTTATTATTTTAGAAACCTTCAGATTCTTACAGCAATTAAGTCAATAACAGACATATATTGAGTATTTCTACATGCCAGGCATTGTAAAAGTTATTGCAGATTCAAGCATGAGTAAGACTTGGTCCTCGTCTTTAAAAAACTTTTAGTGCAGTAAAATGCTGATTAAAGATAGGACTAAAATGGGGCGCCTGGGTGGCTCAGTGGGTTAAAGCCTCTGCCTTCGGCTCAGGTCATGATCCCAGGATCCTGGGATCGAGCCCCACATCGGGCTCTCTGCTCAGCGGGGAGCCTGCTTCCTCCTCTCTCTCTCTGCCTGCCTCTCTGCCTACTTGGGATCTCTATCTGTCAAATAAATAAATAAAATCTTTAAAAAAAAAGATAGGACTAAAATAAACAAAGTTGATAATATTAGTAGGAAAATCATCACATGGAGAATTTCAGAATATTTTCCATTTCTAGCATTTCATTTGGTTCTCACTGCTTTTCTTCTGAGTTTCA
>PISX010036360.1:0-12047 GCA_004024625.1 Mellivora capensis | reverse complement strand
AGATAGATGAAAAGCACTTCATTTCAGCCAAAATGAGAAACCCTTCTGAGGCTGATGACTAGACAGTGACAGTGGGGGCCAGTTGCTCTGGACACTTGTGTCACTGGAAGTTTCTCAACAGTAGAACCTGTATTGTATCCAGAATCCTAGATGCTAAGGCTTCTGGATGGTGGGAGACCAGGCATCTCCCATTAGTGTTCCCTTACTGCTTGTTAACAAAAATACTCCCACACCAGGGCACCTGGCTGGCTCAGTGGGTTAAGGCCTCTGCCTTCGGCTTGGGTCATGATCCCAGGGTCCTGGGATCGAGGCCTGCCTCGGGCTCTCTGCTCGGCGGGTAGCCTGCTTCCCTTCCTCTCTCTCTGCCTGACTCTCTGCCTACTTGTGATCTCTGTCTGTCAAATAAATAAATAATCTTTTTAAAAAAATAAAATAAAATACTCCCATACCAGGTGTTAAATAGCTGCGTCTAGAGCAGCCCTTTCCCTAGGACATTCTCCAGTGTGGTTACTAAAAGCACATCCTAGGGCCCTAAGACTCCCCCTCTGCATGGTACCATGTATGCAGTCATGCAGAATCCTTATTCTTTGAGACAATCAAAGATGAATCTGGGGACAGTTAAATGTCATGGAATGCAATGAAAGGAAAGTTGTGTAGTAGGATTTCTGAGTGAATCACTAAGATATGACTACAAAGTAATGGTGCTTTTCTTGCATGACAGTGATTTCTGAGGGCAATCTCAAAGTCAAAAATCCCTACTTTGGTCAGCTTTATATAATTAGGATGTGAAATATTTTATAAATATGAACACTATTTGATATAAAGCATACCACCAGAGTAAAAAAATATTGTATCCTTCCGGTCTATAGGAATCTTTTTCTCAAACTTCACTAGCTCAGCAAATAGATCAGTCTCATTACAAACCACCTCACCATTCAATTAACACAAGAGAAGTGTCAAGAAGGCCAATGGGTCTACACTATAGATCAGACCTCCAGCTCCAGACCAGGCCAAAGGCCATTAATATGTCAAGATAGTCCTAGGACTAGAGGGCCAAGAAAGCCACATGATCCACTCAGAGGTGGAATTTCCTTAGAACAAAGAATTCAAATGTCCGTCCTCAAACATCATAGGTTGGCAATCAGTTCCCCACCTCCACAATATGCAATTCAACAACATATAACCACCCAGCACCACCTCTGTGTGAAATGAAAATAACCTAGATAAACCTTGGCCACCTCCAATTCCTTCTTCTAGATCAGGGTGGTCCAAAAGAAATAAAATGTGAGCCACATGTATAATTTTAAATTTCTATTAGCCACATTTAAAAAGTAAAAAGAAGCATGTGAAATTTATTTTTGTAGTATTTTATTTGCTGCCATATACCTAAAATATTATCATTTCGACATGTTCTCAATACAAAAAATTACTACTAATAAGCTATTTTCCTTTCTTTTTTTTTTTCACTAAGTTTTCAAAATCTGATCATTTATCACTTAGAGACATTTCCACTTGGACTAGTCATACTTCAAGCACTCAACAGTCACATGCAGTAAGTGACCCCCAATTTGAACAACACGGTTCCAGATCAGGGGTCAGTAAATGACAACCAGCATGAGCTAAGAGTTCATAAATTTTTAATTCATTGGGGGGGAAATCAAAAGAATATTTTATGACATGTAAATATAGGAAACTTTCATTTCCGTGTCTCTAAATAAAATTTCATTGGGTCACAGCCACATTCACTTACATATGTTGATGGCTACTTTCTACAACCGTAGCAACATTGAGTAGTTATGACAAAGACATAAGGACCACAGAGCCTAAAATTTGCTGATCCCTGTTCTCGTGGATTATGAGACTTAGGAGTGACCAGTGCTGTATGAGATATGTGGACTCTGAGCCACTAAGGTGTAAACCAACCACTTTCCAGAATTTCTATTGTCTGAATGAGACACAGTGTCAAATAGTGACACAAATCAAATGAAAAAGCTCATGTGTAACCTCAAAACAGCCATCCAAGTTATAACTAATAGTCAGATCTTATACTAACAGATGAGATCCTAGTCTTAACTTTCCTTCCTCTCCATCCACCAACAAACTAGTTGGGCCATGCTGTTTTTATCCATGCATGTCTAACTGTTATATAAATGTGACACCTGCAAGAAAAGGATTTGCCCAAGTCAAACAGACCGTCTTTACCAAAGCCAACCAAATGAAAAACAGGGGAAATAGCTGTTATGTCAAAAAAAATTTATGGGGCGCCTGGGTGGCTCAGTGGGTTAATGCCTCTGCCTTTGGCTCAGGTCATGATTCCAGGGTCGTGGGATGGAGCCCCACATCGGGCTCTCTGCTCAGCGGGAGCCTGCTTCCCCCTCTCTCTGCCTGCCTCTCTGCCTACTCGTGATCTCTGCCTGTCAAATAAATAAATAAAATCTTAAAAAAAAAATTTTACAAAAACTAAAATATGTTAAGATCAGAATGAAGTAGAAAAACAAAAAAAGTATGCATAAGAGAGACCACATAATGAACACATAATCTGTTCCATATATTTTTCTTTATAATGACCTTTTATATTTTTTACAAAGGAAAAAATATGTTTAGGTAGGCCTGTAAGAAACACCAGGAATTTACCCTCAATAGCATTTGTACTTTAAATAACATATCTCTTGGAAATTTCTCTTATCTTTGTGGAAAGTAACAATTATTTTTTTCTTTCAGAATAAACTGAAGAACTCTTACCATATTCTGAAACCTGAAATGATTGATAATATGTCTGGTCCTATTGGGAGGAAAAAAAAGACAACATATGAGTTCTTATTTAATTATTTTGCTTGCTTACTTACTTTTGCTTGCTTTACTTACTTACAAAGAAAGATTTAGGTAATTATTTTTAATTGCATTTATAATGATTTAATGAGCAAAACTGTTAATTTTAACTTGTGGAAGTTTACTCTTAGTCATCTGCGACATGAAGCCTATGGGATTTCATGAGTTTCTTCTTGTCAATTCACTAACATAAAAAGGTGACCTGTCTCTGTATTTCATGGCAGGTCATGTGAACAAACTGTTTAATTTGACTTCCATCATTTGTGAAATGAAAACTAAATTAAATTAGATGGTTTAGAAATTTATGAAGCAAGAATACCACGTGCCAAACTATGACTTCAAATTTGTTTTTAATATCACTCTCAAAGAAACCAATGGAGAAAATAAAGTTACACATATTTTAAGTATTTATACATAATCAAAAATACAAAATCATCTTGGACCAACATCTTCTACCTTTCATTTTCTTGTGCAAACCTTAAAACAATACAATATATTCTACCCTATTTTAACAAATATTGTTAACTATATCCTTTTCCAAGATCAACAAGAAAATATGTGGCCTCTTGTTATATCATTTTTTCTAATTTCCCATATTTCTGTCCACCCTAAGTCCATAAGTAACATATTAACTAGAACTTCTTTGAAATCACTAAGTAGTTCCACTAATAAAATTTGTATTCTAAATCTGATTCCCTATGTTTATCAAAGCAACTACACAGATCCAGCTACAGAATATTAGTTTTTTAAATCATCCTTTGTTAATCTAAATCAACTGAACAAGTTATTTTTAATCCTAAAAGGACAGAGTGCAATCAATGTATGAAACAAATGCAACAGCTTATATGCCAACAAAATAATTGTCTAAAACTTGACCTCGATGATGTTATTTAAAGTAGATCCCAAAGAAATTGTGTTGTTGTGGCTTCTATCTTAAATTGTTTTCACATCCTATATAGGAATGTTACAAAGTACCTAGATTAGGTTCATTTATAAATTCTAATTTGTTACCAGTTTCATGCACTGTGCTTTGGCTCCTATTCTCCCCTAAGCTTGACCTACACATTACTTCCATCCCTACTCATCTTCCAAGACTTAGCTCAAACATTACTGCTTCCCCGAATCCCCAATTTAAGAGCAATCTCAGCACTCTGAGCCTCCATGCCCTTTAGTTCTTCCTACTGTCCTTTCGCACCCTGTAAAAAGTGTACCATAAATATTTAGGGATGTAGTTTATCTTGCCGCAAGTTCTTTGAGGGCCAGGTCCTTGCTTGATTTTTTTTACCCCTCATAGTTTATCCCTTGAGCTGCCAGCCTAAGAGTGTCTAATACCAAAAAAGTGCTCAATCAGTATGTGTTAGGTAAATAGTAGTAGATTTGACAAATGTAGGAAATCAACTAATTTGTTTGGGCCTACTTTAGACAACAGCCTTGAACCCAAGTTTTAGGCAATTATTTAATAGATACATAGTTATATGAATTACATTTGAAATGAATTCTTTCGTGCTTCCTGCATTATTCATCATTCCTGATAACTCCTGATTTTCCCTCTCTCTGTTTACTATCTCCTCTTTCATTCAGTCTATAAACATTTTCAGCTCTTTTGTTCTCTTGGTACTCCTAAGTATCTTTCTGACTACTTCCTTGTCTCTTTAGTGGTCCTCTCTTTCTGCTCCTGAAATGTGGGCCCTACCCACCCTGAGCCTGAGGCTCTTCCCATTCAGACCGTTAAGTGAGCTCATCAACTCTCCTGGTTTTAACTGCCATCTCTATGCTCAAGACTCCTAAATCTTTATCTCTGACCCATAACTCAGTCCAGAGATGCAGACTCAAGTCTACTTTCTGTACATGTTCACCTGAATGTCCTACAGAATGTGCTGGACTTCTTTAACAGGATTTAGCCTCGCCCAGGGACCTTTTCTTATTTGCCTTTCCCCCTACTGAGTTAGATACCATTCCCTCGCATAATAACTCGTGTATAACTCAATTGTTGTACTTAACACAATATATTATAATTATCTGTTTTGTATCCATCTCCTAGAACAGACTATGAAATCATTGGGGACCCAGCACCTAATGCAGCATGCCTTCAATGTTTGTTGAATGAATGTACGTATAATCGAATGAGCAAATGGATTCTTGTCCACAGGCTGGTTCTTACAGGGCTCCTCAGCTTGGCCTCAATTATCATAGAGCATCTCCTACCAGAAATTGAAATAACCTTCTCATGAGAAGAATCAGACAACCCTGAAGAGACATGGCCATTTGGCAAATGGCCCACAGAGTAACCTTAATTCTCTGCCCTGTACTTAGAAGGAATATAAATGTCAAAGAGTAGAGGACGCCAACTGCATGCAACACTAATGGGCAGCAAAGAAATGCTTCTTTTCACTGTCAGTTTAAATTGTTCCAGTAAATCACAAAATCATTTTGTAACTGAGTGCTGAGAGGGTACTTTGTCCTGGATGAGGTTTTCCCAGGGTGTTTATAAATGGTGAAATGTAAATCCAGAAATAAATTCTTTTACTTTCCAAGGGGTTTCAAAAGCAGAAATGAGTTTTGTAATTTCCAACATATTATCCATTAGGCAATCGGGCCATACCAATTCCCACAATGAGTTTAGTGATTTTTATTAAATATGTTTACAAAACCTATCATCAGGACTGGTATAAGATATTGAAATACTTGAAACTAATAATAAACCAGAGAATTAATAGCAATTTGTCATATATAACCATAAAAATACTGATACTGAGTACTTTCATAAGCCTAGAACAGGTATTTGTGAAGTTTTTCCACAAAGGGCCAGATAGTAAATATTTTAGGCTTTGCAAGCCCATATGGTTCCTGTTGCAACCACTCGACTTGGTGGTAAATGAGACTGAGTGTGTTCCAATAAAACTTTATTTACAAAAACAAATGTAGCTGTTGGGCTGGATTTGGCCATTAGGCCACAGTTTGCTTAACCCTGATCTAAAAAATAAAATGTATTTCCAAGCTGTTCTTTTTTTTTTTATTTGTCAGAGAGAGAGAGTGAGCACAGGCAGACAGAGTGGCAGGCAGAGGCAGAGGGAGAAGCAGGCTCCCCGCCGAGCAAGGAGCCCGATGTGGGACTCGATCCCAGGACGCTGGGATCATGACCTGAGCCAAAGGCAGCCACTTAACCAACTGAGCCACCCAGGCATCCCTATTTCCAAGCTGTTCTATGTTAACTCTAGCTGAACTAAACTGACTAACCTTAGCTAGAACAATGGAGAAGAAAGAAAAAGGAAAAAAAAATACAGCGCTTTTGCAGGAAGCACAATTTCATTGGCTAAACAATCTTCCTTCAGTTCCACAGAAACAATCTGCCTCAGCATGAGTTTTCAGGTTTATTCTAGCTCATCAAATATAGTTTGTGCTCATTCACTCTACCAGCAGCGGGAGAGGAAGGCTGACCTGAAGAGTAAATACTTGAGCAGCGTGTTTTCCAGGCCAACCCCTTTCCAGGGGCAAGAATACATGACTTATCAACATCCTCTCAGCTCTGCTTGTCCCAAGTGGTCACTCTTCCATGGGGAAAGCGCTCCCTCACAAAGCCTGCTCTTACTGCATACATTCCCCCTTCATTCATATGAGATGGAAACCTGTCTCAACTAGACTTTTTTTTTTAAGATTTTATTTATTTATTTGACAGAGAGAGATCACAAGTAGCAGAGAGCAGGCGGGGGGTTGGGGGGAGAGAAGCGGGTTCCCTGCTGAGCAGAGAGCCCGATGTGGGACTCGATCCCAGGACCCTGGGATCATGACCTGAGCGGAAGGCAGCGGCTTAACCCACTGAGCCACCCTGGCGCCCCTCAACTAGACTTTCAAAATAAACTCTGAAGGAGAAACGGAGAAGACAAACCCGGAGGTATTCTCAGTAATCTCTGCAATTTCTTTATCCCCCTTATCCCTAAACCAAAAGTTCATTGAGACTGGATATGTTCAAAACATCGGTCAAATGAAAGAGAAAAGAGAAAATACACTACTTTTACTAGTTCCTAAAAAATATGCTATGACTGGATGCAGATTAAAGACATGTGAATTGCTAAAAACATCTATTCCAGTTACAGACTTTCTCTTCTCTAGCCACGAAGCCATGCAACTCTTAAGAGAATTCCTATTTTTAATAAACTTGAAGGAATATGACATGCTACATAACCTTTTAAAATATATATATGGTAAAGTGCAGGTCAGCAACTTTTAACTCTTGCTTCTGCAGTAAAAAGAAATGCCAGAAACAGAACTAAAGGTGCTGAGTGGATTTTTGCTTGCACATTTATATTCATTCATGATCGTTTCAATTTCCCAAAAGTCTGCTTCAGCACTGATCTCCAGTGTCTGGATTTAATTTGTATTTAAAGATTAACAAAGACACTGAGCTTTTTTAAATCCACACATAACAAATACGGAATTATTTCAGACTCAGTTTTGGCTCTGTGCCCCAAGACCGCAGATGCCAACTACATCCACATTCCCAAGCCAGGTGTAAGCTAGCCCACAGGACTTACAAAGGAGGTTTCCAAAAACTCGTTTTGCAACTTCTAACCAAAAAGGTCAAGATGGAAATAAACTAGAAAGGAATTTTGGGAGAAAGCTTTTGATGTGCTTTCACACACCAGTGGCTGTAGGCAGGCACTTGACATGCCTGGACAATCTAAGAGCAAAGTACTGGTATCGGCCAGCTGTACAGACAGCTAACCCAAGACGCAGTGCTGCACTGGGAGTGATCTGTGCCTACGGACTTGCAAGAGGCTAAGAAGGGATAAGAAATTTCCCTCAACTAGAAATGCAAAAAAAGAGAGAGTCAGCATGGGGCTGTCTTCTATCCTGATCAAAAACACCCTCCAGGGGCGCCTGGGTGGCTCAGTGGGTTAAAGCCTCTGCTTTCGGCTCAGATCATGATCTCAGGGTCCTGGGATCGAGCCCCACATCGGGCTCTCTGCTCCGCAGGGAGCCTGCTTCCTCCTCTCTCTCTCTCTGCCTGCCTTTCTGCCTACTTGTGATCTCTGTCTGTCAAATAAATAAATAAAATCTTAAAAAAAAAAAAAAAAACACCCTCCAGATGGGGAGCACCTCTGGAGGGGAAAGCTGGAGGTATCCTATAGATGTCCAGGTGCTGAAGACAAAGTTAAGAGCTGCCAGAGAAGGAGACAGGTTCAAAAGCATCAAAGACACTGAATGCAAAGCCTCCCAGCAATGGTAGGGGAGCTCCAAAGAGCCCACAGAAGAGTCTGATGAAGGAAGGTGTTAGTTTAAATCCCTGCCAAGCCCTGGGAGCACTAATGCCAGATGACAACAGTATGACATTGATATTTTTTTCAATTTTTTTAATTTAAATTCTAGTTAGTTAACTTACAGTGTAATATTGGTCTCAGGAGTAGAATTTAGTGATTCACCACTTATATACAACACCCAGTGCTCATCACAAGTGCCCTCCTTAATGTCCATCACCCATTTAGCCCATCCCCCACTCACGCCCTCCATCAACCCTCAGTTTATTCTGTATCATTAAGACTCTCTCACAGTTTGTTTCCCTCTCTCTCTTCCCCCCTCTTCCCATATGTTCATCTGTTTTGTTTCTTAAATTCAACTGGTATTTGTCAAGGTTTTCCCTGGTGGTCTAGTGGTTAGGATTCGGCGTTCTCAACTGGTATTTGTCTTTCTCTGACTCAATTATGTCACTTAGCATAATACCCTCTAGCTCTATCCACATCACTGCAAATCAAAAGATTTCATTCTTTATGATGGCTGAGTTATACACACACACACACACACACACACACACACACACACAGGTATATAAATAACCACATCTTCTGTATCCATCAATCAGTAGATGGACATTTCCCCAGTTTACTTACTGTTAACAATACTGCTATAAACACTAGGGTGCATGTATCCTTTGAATCTGTATTTTTGTATCTTTGGGGTAAATACCTTGTAGTGCAATTGCTGGATCACAAGGTAGCTCTATTTTTAACTTTTTGAGGAACCTCCATACTGTTTTCCAGAGTGCCTGCATCAGTTTGCATTCCCACCAACAATATGAGTCTTCTTCCCCTTTATCTACACCCTCACCAACATCTGTTTTCTCCTATGTTGTTAATTTTAGCCATTCTCACTGGTGTGAGGTGGTATCTTATCATGGCTTTGATTTGTATTTCCTGATGATGAGTGATTTTAAGCATCTTTTCATGCGTCTGTTGGCCATCTGGGTGTCTTCTTTGGGAAAAATGTCTATTCATATCTTCTGCCCATTTCCTGACTGGATTATTTGTTTTTTGGGTTTTGAGTTGGTAAGTTCTTTATAGATTTTGGATACTAACCCTTTATCAGATATGTCATTTCCAAATATCTTTTCCCATTCTGTAGGCTGCCTTTTAATTTTGCTGAAATTTCCTTCTCTGTGAAGCTTTTTATCTTGATAAAGTCCCAACAGTTCATTTTTGCTTTTGTTTCCCTTGCCTCTGGCGGCGTGTCTAGTAATAAGTTGCTGCGGCCAAGGTCAAAGAGGTTGCTGCCTATGCTCCTCCAGGATTTTGATGGTTTTCTGTCTCACATTTAGGTCTTTCATCTATTCTGAATTTATTTTTGTGTATGGTATAAGAAAGTGGTCCGGTTTCATTCATCGGCATGTAGCTGTCCAGTTTTCCCAACACCATTTGTTGAAGAGACTGCCCTTTTTCCACTGGCTATTTTTTCCTGCTTTGTCTCCAACTAGTTGACTATATAGTGTGGGTCCATTTCTGGGTTTTCTATTCTGATCTTTGTGTTTGATCTATGTGTCTGTCTTTGTGCAAGCACCTACTGTCTTGATTACTACAGCTTTGTAATATAGCTCAAAGTCCAGAATCATGATACCTCCAGTTTTGTTTCTCTTTTTAGGAATGCTTTGGTTATTTGGGGTCCAGAGACATTTTAGGATTGTTTGTTCCAGCTCTGTGAAAAATGCTGGTGCTATTTTGATCAAGATTCCATTGATTATGTAGATTGCTTTGGTAGTATAGACATTTAACAATGTTTTCTCTTCCAATCCAAGAGCCTGTCTTTGTATCCTCTTCAATTTCTTTCATAATTGACGTTGAACCATATTAAACTGCTAGTTTTGTAAGACATATATTGGCAAATTCATAAAAAATCAAGCAAGGATTTTTTTAATTATTTTTATTAACATGTAAAGTATTATTTGCCCCAGGGGTGCAGGTCTGTGAATTGTCAGGCTTACACATTTCCAGCACTCACATAGCACATACCCTCCCCAATGTCCATAACCCCACCACCCTCTCCCTACCCTCCCACCCCCAGCAACCTTCAGTTTGTTTTATGAGATTAAGAGTCTCTTATGGTTTGTCTCCCTCCAGATCCCAATTCATTTTTTTCCTTCCCTACCCCCCAAACACCCCTCCCTGCCTCTCAAATTCCTCATATAAGAGAGATCATATGATAATTGCTTTCTCTGATTGACTTACTTCATTCAGCATAATCTAGTTCCATCCACATCGTTGCAAATGGCAAGATTTCATTTCTTTTGATGGCTTCATAGTATTCCATTGTATATATACACCACATCTTCTTTATCCATTCATCTGCCGATGGACATCTAGGCTCTTTCCATAGTTTGGCTACTTTGGACATTGCTGCTATAAACATTCGGGGGCACGTGCCCTTTTAGATCACAACATTTGTATCTTTATGGTAAATACCCAGTAGTGTAATTGCTGGGTTGTAGCGTAGCTCTGTTTTCAACTTTCTGAGGAACCTCCATGCTGTTTTCCAGAGTGGCTGTACTAGCTTGCATTCCCACCAACAGTGTAGGTGTACCATACTGTCTTGATGATTACAGCTTTGTAATAGAGTTTGAAGTCTCAAGTAAGGATTTTTTAACCTCTTGCCCCTCCACCCTGTTCAATCCTGGAGTTGAGCCAGAGAGAGATTGCCAGACCAGAGAAGACCCGAACTGGGAGAAGACAGCACTTGACTTTATTGGACTGGACATATTAGTTATTGAATACAGACTCTTCTTTGTGTGTAAATATCACCAAAAATGACAGAACTTTTATTACCAAAAAATAGCCAGGAAAATGGTGGGATTTGGCCTATATTTCAACCAAGTAATAGGGAAGAACTGTTCCCAAAGAACAAGACTAAATGGCAAAAGAATAATGCTGTGGTTTTCGTATTGCACCTTTCAGTTATACATGTTCAATGTCAGAGTCCCACACAAATAACTAGGCATCCCAAACTGGCCAGCTATTCATGCTAAGAAAGGCTGGGGTTGCAAAGGATACCAACAATTCTGACTCCTAGTTTTCCACTAGAACCATAATGGTTAGATTTCTCGACTCTTCCACAAATGTCTACTTTACCATAATATGAACAAAATCACATGGTGTTTTTGTTGTTGTGCCCACAACATACTATATTAATTCTCTCCTTAGAAACAAAAGTTTTAAATGTGCTGTCTATACTCTTTATTGTCACTTGGACTCTGCCTCTTCCATGTCACTGGTCTGGAAGGGTGCTCAGTAAGTGATGGCTGGTTGCCTCTGCTAATTGCCCGTGGCCTCTCTCTCAGGCCGGGTTCTCCTGGAGGCCTGTGCAGCACCTAATTCTGTGGCCACCCTCTCTGAATCCCGTCTCCTCTGCTCTGTGCCTGCACTCTGGGTTTTCTCATTCCAAACCTGGCTGTTAGTTCTCTGGTGCTCTGGGTGGCTCCTCTGTTTAGCTGCTAAAGGTAGTGATTTCCCTCTGATCAGCCTGCCCCCTCTCTCCCCTAAACCAAGCTTCTGGCCCTGACTTCCCTTGTCACAGATGATTCTCTCAGAGATCACCCTTGAAATTCCAGAGTCAACTCGTCAAAAGGTAAGCTGAGGCACATTAAAGATTTTACAGAGTTTATGTGAACAAAAATTGATTGGCAGTGGGCAGTCCTGAACCACAAGGGGTCAGGCATCCTCTACCAACAGGAGCTCAGAGAGAAACTTTCACAGAAAAAAAGACGGAAGCAAAGTAAGGAAAGTATTGACTGTTTGGTAGAATTCCCCAGGGAATCCATCAGGTCCTGGGCTCTTGTTTTTTGGGAGGTTTTTGATCACTGCTTCAATCTCGTTACAAGATATCGGTCTATTCAGGTTGTCAATTTCTTCCTGGTTCAATTTTGGGAATTTATATTTTTCCAGGAATGCATCCATTTC
>PISX010036359.1:0-12035 GCA_004024625.1 Mellivora capensis | reverse complement strand
GATATAAGTTTTTCCTTAAAAGTTTTGTATGATTCATCAGTAAAGACATTTGAACCAGAAATTTTCTTTGTGGGAAGTTGTATAACTATAAATTCAGTGTCTTCAATAGGACTATTTAGGTCATCTATCTCTTTTTGAGTGAGCTTTAGTGGTTTCCATTTTTCAAGGATTGTGCTCATTTCATCTAAGTAATCAAATTCGTTAATTTTGTTCAGAATAGTCCTTTATTATCCCTTAATATCTGTAGGACCTGTGATGATACCATGTCTCTCATTCTTTTTAAGATTTTATTTATTTATTTGACAGACAGAGATCACAAGCAGGCAGAGAGGCAGGCAGGATAGGGGTGGAGGAAGTAGGGGATCGATCCCAGGACCCTGAGATCATGACTGGAGCGGAAGGCAGAAGCTTTAACCCAATGAGCCACCCAGGCGCCCCTCTCATTTTTTATATTGGTAATTGTACCTTCTCTCTTTTCTTCCTGATTAGTATGGCTAAGGCTTGTCAATTTTACTGATTTTCTCTAAAAAAGGCAGTTTTTGGCTTAATATTCTCTATTTTTTTATTTGCAATCCATTAATTACATCCTTGCATCCTTTCTTATGCTTATTTTGAGTTTAGTTTGCTCTTTTTGTAGTTTCCTAATTAGTAAGCTGAAATGTGTTGATTGAACCTTTTTTCTTTTCTAATATATGCATTTAGTGCCCTAAGCTTCCCATTGTACCAATTTAGAGTCATGTCACAAACTTTAAACGTTGTACTTTCATTTTAATTTCACTCAAAACACTTTCTAATTTATCTTTTGGGCTCCTCCTTAAGTCTTTTAGGTTAAAGGGAGGCATAATTATGAGTAACTATCTCCCTTTTCCCCAAAGGTCTCCCCAAGAGCAGACTTTGCTAAGCCCTAGAGAGACCAGAGCTATGAATAAAACTGACCATATTTTTCTCCTGGGAAGACCTTGTGACCCAGCCATGCTGTTTTAAGATCATGTAGCAAGACCTGTTGCCCACATAGCTATGGCCCCGAATATCCTGAGGTCATGAAAACTTAAAAACACAAAGACCATTTGACTGACAGAACCTTAGGAGAATCATATTATGAGTGTCAAGAAATATTTGAGATTCTCCTATGTAATCCATGAACTCCAAAATTACAACTTCCTATCCCTTCTTACTATTCCATCCTCAGCTCGATCCACACTGTGGCCCAGGTGTGACTGGGCGCTGAAAGGGAGTGGACTGAATGTTACAGACCACATAGCCATATAATTGATCACCAAAATCAGGAAACTTCTGAAGTTGTAAAGGAGCATTATCAGAATTATGCCAGGACAGCAGGTGTCAGCCAGGACTGTCCCAGGCAAACCAGCATCTGACAACCCTATGATTCTGCGGGTTGTAGGGAAGAACATTTATGTCCCTAACTTTACCCTTTTGTTGTGATCAGCTCTTCATCCCATCAAATGTTCCTGATCTTTTAGATACATCTTTGGCCACTCAAAGCAAAAACCCAGGCTTTTCCAGGCATTTTTATGCACCCTGACAAAACTAGAAAATCCTAAATAATAATCCTATATATGTCTATCTTCGAACTTTCCCACCTGCACCCTTACTCCACAGACATTCAGAGAGACGAGTTTCCTAATAAAAAAAAATGCAAGTAGTTAGCCATTCAAAACAATCCTACCTTAGACAGCTGCCTCTTGTTCATCAAAAACAAAAAACAACAACCACAAAAGCACTGTTATTACATGCCAGGCAAACTTCTAGGTATTGGGTGACAGAGCTTTTAAAAATATAGGACCATCACCCAGCTCAAGTGATATTATAAGCTTTGAGGGAAGCAGCTAATGAATAAGCCCAAGGCAGACACTTAACCAACTGAGCCACCCAGGCACCCCATTATGCTGTACTTTTAATATGTTTTAAACCCCACAGTACGTTGTTTTCGTTTATTTGTTTAATTATTATTCAAGGAGATTTAAATAGTAAGGAAAAAATGATTTTACATTTATCGACATAGTACTATTTCTAGAGCTCTTCATTCCTCCATTAAGAGCCATATTTCCATCTGATACCACTTTCCTTTTGCCTGGAAGACTCTTAAAATTTTATTATAATGTAGGTCATTGGGGAAATCTTTCAGCCTTTGCATGTCTAAAGAATTCTTTAATTCCTCTTCATTTTTGTACTTATTTTAATTTTTATTTTTTTATTTCTTTTCAGTGTTCCAGAATTGATTGTTTATGCACCACACCCAGGGCTCCATGCATTATGTGCCCTCCACAGCACCCACCACAAGGCTTAATCAACCACCTACCCCCCTCCCTTCCAAAACCCTCAGTTTGTTTCTCAGGGTCCACAGTCTCTCATGGTTCATCTCCCCCCTCCAATTTCCCCCAACTCCCTTCTCCTCTCCAACTCCCCATGTCCTTCGTGTTATTCCTTATGCTCCACAAATAAGCATAACCATATGATACTTGATTCTCTCTGCTTGACTTATTTCACTCAGCATAATCTCTTCCAGTCCCATCCATGTTGATACAAAAGTTGGGTATTCATCCTTTTTTTTTTTTTTTGACAGACAGAGGCAGGCAGAAGGCAGGTGGTGGGGAGCAGGCTCCCTGCTGAGCAGAGAGCCTAATGTGGAGCTCGATCCCAGGACGCTGGGATCATGACCTGAGCCAAAGGCAGAGTCTTTAACACACTGAGCCACCCAGGCACCCCAATATTCACCCTTCCTGATGGAGGCATAACACTCCATAGTATATATGGACCACATCTTCTTTATCCATTCATCCATTGAAGGGCATCTTGGTTCTTTCCACGGTTTGGCAACTGTGGCCATTGCTGCTATGAACGTTGGGGTACAGATGGCTCTTCTTTTCCCTACATCTGTATCTTTGGGGTAAATGCCCAGTAGTGCAATTGCAGGGTCATAGGGAAGCTCTATTTTTAATTTCTTAAGGAATCTCCACACTGTTTTCCAAAGTGGCTGCACCAACTCGCATTCCCACCAACAGTATAAGAGGGTTCCCCTTTCTCCACATCCTCTCCAACACACATTGTTTACTGTCTTATTAATTTTGGCCATTCTAACCAGTGTAAGACGGTATCTCAGTGTGGTTTTGATTTGAATCTCCCTGATAGCTAGTGATGATGAACATTTTTTCATGTGTCTGTTAGCCGTTCCTATGTCTTCTTTGGTGAAGCATTTGTTCATATCTTCTGCCATTTTTTGACGTGATTATCTGTTTTGTGTGTGTTGAGTTTGAGCAGTTCTTTATAGATCTTGGATATCAGCCCCTTGTCTGTAGTGTCATTTGCGAATATCTTCTCCCATTCCATGGGTGGCCTCTTTGTTTTGTTGACTGTTTCCTTTGCTGTGCAGAAGCTTTTGATCTTTTTTTTTTAATTTCTTTTCAGTGTAACAGAATTCATAGTTTTTGCACCACACCCAGTGCTCCATGCAATGCATGCCCTCCATAATACCCACCACCTGGCTCCCCCAACCTCCCACTCCCCGCCCCTTCAAAACCCTCAGATTGTTTTTCAGAGTCCATAGTCTCTCATGGTTCATCTCCCCCTCCAATTTCCCTCAACTCCCTTCTCCTCTCCATCTCCCCATGTCCTCCGTGTTATTTGTTATGCTCCGCAAATAACTTATTTGCGGAGAAGCTTTTGATCTTGATGAAGTCCTAAAAGTTCATTTTTGCTTTTGTTTCCTTTGCCTTTGGAGACATATCTTGAAAGAAGTTGATGTGGCCGGGTGTCAAAGAGGTTACTGCCTATGTTCTCCTCTAGGATTCTGATGGATTCCTGCCTCAGGTTGAGGTCTTTTATCCATTATGAGTTTATCTTGGTGTATGGTGTAAGAGAATGGTCGAGTTTCATTCTTCTACATATAGCTGTCCAATTTTTCCAGCACCATTTATTGAAGAGACTGTCTTTTTTCCACTGTTTATTTTTTCCTGCTTTGTCGAAGATTATTTGACCATAGAGTTGAGGGTCCATATCTAGGCTCTCTACTCTCTTTCACTGGCCTATGTGTCTGTTTGTGCCAGTACCATACTGTCTTGGTGATCACAGCTTTGTAGTAAAGCTTGAAATCAGGCAACGTGATGCCCCCAGTTTTGTTTTTCTTTTTCAACATTTCCTTAGCGATTCGGGGTCTCTTCTGATTCCATACAAATTTTAGGATTATTTGCTCCAGCTCTTTGAAAAATACCGGTGGGATTTTGATCAGAATGACATTGAAAGTACAGATTGCTCTAGGCAGTATACACATTTTAACAATGTTTATTCTTCCGATCCATGAGCATGGAATGGTCTTCCATCTTTTTGTGTCTTCTTCGATTTCTTTCATGAGTGTTCTGTAGTTCCTCAAGTACAGATTCTTTACCTCTTTGGTTAGGTTTATTCCCAGGTATCTTATGGTTCTTGGTGCTATAGTAAATGGAATCGATTCTCTAATTTCCCTTTCTGTATTTTCATTGTTAGTGTATAAGAAAGCCACTGATTTCTGTACATTGACTTTGTATCCTGCCACATTACTGAATTGCTATATGAGTTCTAGTAGTTTGGGGTGGAGTATTTTGGGTTTTCCATATAAAGTATCCTGTCATCTGCAAAGAGAGAGAGTTTGACCTCTTCTTTGCCAGTTTGAATACCTTTTATTTCTCTTTGTTGTCTGATTGCTATTGCTAGGACTTCTAATACTACGTTGAACAAGAGTGGTGAGAGTGGACATACTTGTTGCGTTCCTGATTTCAAAGGGGAGGCTGTAAGCTTCTTCCCATTGAGGATGATATTCACTGTGGGTTTTTCATAGATAGATTTTATGAAGTTGAGGAATGTTACCTCTATCCCTATACTTTGAATCATTTTAACCGTTACAGGAATCATTGAATCATTACAGGAATAGATGCTGTATCTTGTCAAATGCTTTTTCTGCATCAATTGAAAGGACCATGTGTTTTTTCCTCTCTTCTCTTATTGAGCTGTTCTATCATACTGATTGATTTGCAAATGTTGAACCACCCCTGCATCCCATGGATAAATCCCACCTGGTCATGGTGGATAATCTTTTTAATGTACTGCTGGATCCTATTAGCTAGGATCTTGTTGAGAATCTTGGCATCCATATTCATCAGGATATTGGTCTGAAATTCTGCTTTTTGATGGGGTCTTTGCCTGGTTTGGGGATCAGGGTAATGCTGGCTTCATAAAAAGAGTCTGAAAGTTTTCCTTCTGCTTCAATTTTTTGAAACAGCCTCAGGAGAATAGGTATTATTTCTTCTTTGAAAATTGGGTAGAATTCCCCAGGGAATCCACCAGGTCCCGGGCTCTTGTTTTATGGGTGGTTTTTAATCACTGCTTCAATCTCGTTACTAGATATTGGTCTATTCAGATTGTCAATTTCTTCCTGATTCAGTTTTGGAAGTTTATAGTTTTCCAGGAATGCATCCATTTCATCTAGATTACTTAACTTATTGGCATATAACTGTTGATAATAATTTCTGATGATTGTTTCTATTTCCTTGGTGTTAGTCGTGATCTCTCCCTTTTCATTCATAATTGTATTAATTTGGGTCTTCTCTCTTTTCTTTTGGATTAGTTTGGCCAATGGTTTATTGATCTTATTTATTCTTTCAAGAAACCAGCTTCTAGTTTCGTTGATGTCTTCTACTGATAGTTTCTATCTCATTGATCTCTGCTCTAATTTGATTGTTTCCTTTCTTGTGTGTGGAGTTGGCTTAATTTGTTGTTGTTTCTCCAGTTCTTTAATGTGTAAAGAGAACTGATGTATTCTGGATTTTTCAAATTTTTTGAGGGAGGCTTGGATGGCTATGTATTTCCCCCTTAGGACTGCCTTTGCTGTGTCCCATAGGTTTTGGGCCGAGGTGTCTTCATTCTCATTGGTTTCCATGAATTGTTAAAGTTCTTCTTTGATTTCCTGGTTGACCCAAACATTCTTAAACAAGGTGGTCTTTAGCTTCCAGGTGTTTGAATTCCTTCTGAACTTTTTCTTGTGGTTGAGTTCCAGTGTCAAAGTATTGTGGTCTGAGAATATGCAGGGAATAATCTGTCTTTCGGTATCAGTTGAGTCCTGATTTGTGACCCAATATGTGGTCTATTCTGGAGAAAATTCCATGTGCACTCGAGAAGAATGAGTATTCTGTTGTTTTAGGGTGGAATGTTCTGTATATATTTATGAGGTCCATCTGGTTCAATGTGTCATTCAATGCTCTTGTTTCTTTATTGGTTTTCTGCTTGGATGATCTATCTGTCTGTTACTGAGAGTGGAGTGTTAAAATCCCTAACTATTAATGTATTCATATCAATATGACTCTTTATCTTGATTAACAGTTGTCTTATGTAGTTGGCTGCTCCCATATTTGGGGCATAAATATTTACAATTGTTAGATGTTCTTGGTGGATAGACCCTTTAAGAATCATGTAGTGTCCTTCTTTATCTCTGACTACAGTCTTTAGTTTAAAAATCTAATTTATCGGGGCACCTGAGTGGCTCATTGGGTTAAAGCCTCTGCCTTCGGCTCATGTCATGATCCCAGGTCCTTGGATCGAGCCCCACATCAGGCTCTCTGCTCAGTGGGGATCTTGCTTCCCCCTCTTCCTCTCTCTGCCTGCCTCTCTGCCTGCTTGTGATCTCTGTCTGTCACATAGATAAATAAAATATTTAAATAAATAAATAAATAAAATCTAATTTATCTGATATGAGAGTCACTACCCCAGCCTTCTTTTGCGGCCCATTGGCATGAAAGATGCTTCTCCATCCCTTCACTTTCAGTCTAGATATATCCTTAGGTTCAAAATGTGTCTCTTGTACACAACATATGGACAGGTCCTGTCATTTTATCCAATCTGCAACCCTGTGCCATTTTATGGGAGCATTTAGGTCATTCACGTTGAGAGTGATTACTGAGAGATATGTTTTTATTGACATCGTGTTGCCTGTGAGGTCCTTGTTTCTATACATTGTTTCTAAATTTCTGTTCTATGATACTCTTGGGTTCTTTCTTCTCTTACAGAACCACCCTTAAATTTCTTGAGTGCCAGCTTGGTGGTCACATACTCTTTTAAACCGTGCCGGTCTTGGAAGCTCTTTATCTCCCCATCCATTTTGAATATCAGCCTTGCTGGATAAAGTATTCTTGGCTGCATGTTCTTTTCATTTAGTGCCCTGAATACATTCTGCCAGCTCTTTCTGGCTTGCCAGGTTTCTGTGGACACGTCTGATGTTATTCTGATGGGCCTTCCTCTGTACATAAGGAATCTCTTCCCCCTAGCTGCTTTCCAGAGCTCCTGTCTAAAATTATGATTCATCAGTTTCACAATCAGCTGTCCCAAGGTCTTTCTAGATTCTATGATCTTGGGGGGAGACCTTTATGCCTCTAGGACATGAATGTTGGTTCCATTCCCCAGATTGGGAAAATCTTCATGGATAATTTGTTCAGCTATATCCTCTAGTCTTCTTTCTTTCTCCTCCCCCTCAGGGATTCCAATAATTCTGATGTTGGAACATTTCGTGGTGTCATTTATTTCCCTAATTCTGTTTTCTTGGCTTCTAAACTGTTTGTTCCAGGCCTCCTCCTGATCCTTTTTCTCTATCAGTTTGTCCTCTAGATCACTAATTCTATCTTCTGCCTCAATTACCCTAGCTGTTAGAGAATTCAGATTAGATTGGAACTCATTGATAGCATTTTTAACTTTTTTGCTGTTGGCTCTCACTTCTGCCCTAATTGATTCTATGTTGTCATTAATAGTTTTCTCCAATCTAGCCATTGCCTGGATAATTGTTAGCCTGAATTCCCTTTCTGACATATTGTTTATGTCCATATCCAGTAGCTCTGATGGAGAGGGCACAGTCTCTGAATTTTTCCTCTGTTGGGCATTCCTCCTCCTAGTCATTTTGGTGAGATATGGCTGAGGGGATATGTAGCTGAGTGTATCAACCATGATCCAGGCAAGGTGCACCCTGGAACGCTTCTGAGCAATTGGGAGTCCCCACCAAAAAGAAAGAAAAAAGAAAAAAAGAGAGAGAAAGAGAAAGATGGGGGGCAGGGAATAGCCAGCCAGAATGGGCCCCAAAGGTAAGATCTATAAAATATACAAACAAAAACGTACAAATAAAAAGACTGACAAAAGTAAATGACAAGAAAAAAGAAAATAACCCAGCTAAAATGAACCCCAAGTATAAGATTTCTATAATACCAGAACAAAAAAAAATACACAGAAACACTGACAGAAGAAAAAGAAGGGAGAGTGGTTATAAATCCTCAGTGTGGGCAAGGGAGATTATTTTGATTCTTCCTGGGTGTATCTTAATATCTTTGTTAAAAGACTCAACTTTCCCAAGATAAAAGGGGATTAAAACTGGTTTATATAGAGGGGTAGTATTGATTGGGGGGAAAGGATTACCTTGAAGCTTATCTCTATATGAATATTAAAAAAGAAATAGAAAAGCAAAAGAAAAACACAGACATACGTATCAAAAAAGTTCAAGTTAAAAGGTTATTATGGAATTTGTTGTACTAAACCTCTTGTTGTGATGGTAAATAGGTTAAAAAGTTATAAAAAATTAAAAAGAATGAGATTAGTGGGAATGAATTAAAAATGAAAGTTGTATCTATGAATGTTTTTAAGGCAATACCGGAAGTTTAATATCTTCTTTTCCCTTGATATTGGGGTTTTACAGTTTTATGGGGACCCTGTGGTGGCTGTCCTCTTGTGTTTTGTTTTGTTTTGTTTTGTTTTGTTTTGTTTTGTTGGCTGGCTTTCCGGGGGAGGGGCCTGCCACGTGGTTTTTCAGGCAGTCTTGCTAGAGTTGAGTCCTCCTGCCCCCTATCAAGGAGCTGAGCTCTGAAGAAAACAGTTTTTCAGACTTTTGTTTTCTGGAGATTGTGGGGGTTTTTTTTCCCCCTTCGCGGCTTTTGGTGGTTCTGCGGAGGTTTAGAGGAAAGCAAACTGCACCCAGACCTCTGTCTCAGAGATAAGCTTCAGTCTGTTTCCCTCTGGGTGGTCCAGAGCACATAGACTCCCCCTCTGCCACCTCCCACCAGCAGAGCAGGTCCCCAGCCACAGTCTCAGGGGTCACAGGAGCTCCCACTTGTCTCTGCATCCTGGTTCTATGAGCAATATTAGTCCAAAGAGCTCGCTTCCAGTGGCTGCCTTTCCTGCTGCTGTCTGGACAGGTCCAGACCACTACAGAGATCCCAACCAGAGACAGCACGCTGAGATTTTCATGTTGGCCCACACTGAGAGAGTTCAGATTCTCGCTGGTCCTAGAGAGCACCAGCTAACACCCACACAGATCCCTCTCAGGGGAGGGTTTGGAACACGGCTCAGACCCCAGTCTTGCAGCGCATACGCAGAGTGCAAAAGGCTGTGGTTCTAGAGAGCCCCGGCTGGCATCCACACCAGACATTCTCACGCATGCACCAGTGGCTCAGGGACCACGGCCTGGATGCTTCGCCACACTCTATCTGGCACAGTGCCGGCAGTGGCTGTCCTGAGTCCATGGACTTAAACCTGTGCCCATTACTGCCCAATTCACCAACTTCCCCTTGAGATCTTTTGCTCTTTTTGAGTGCTTTTAACCAGACTCCAAGTTAATGCTGGTCTGCAATCACAGGGCATTCTTGTATTGGGGTATTACTTTCCAATGGGTTGCTTCTGGTGGCTCCGTCCCCCTTTTGTTTATCTTCCAATATCAGTCTGAAGTTCCCACTCCACTTTACCTGCCCACTGGTGTCTCCTGCCCCCATAGAGATCTAGAAGTGTACAATCCTACATCTCAGATTATTTCATAGGTGTTCAGGGTGTTCTGGTAGATAATCAGCTCACTTTAGGGGACTGGTTGAAACAGCATCTCCTACATCTCCACCATCTTGCCTTCTCTTCATTTTTGAAAGATATGTTTGCTAAGTGTAGAATTCTAGGTTGACAGAGGTTTTTTTGTTGGAATTTTTTTTCATTCAGTAGTACTTTATTTTGTTTTTTAAGATTTTATTTATTTGCCAGACAGATCACAAGTAGGCAGAGAGGCAGGCAGAGACAGAGGGGGAAGCAGGGACCACATTGAACAGAAAGACTGATAGGGGGCTGAATCCCAGGACCCCGGGATCATGAACCGAGCCGAAGGCAAAGGCTTTATTTTATTTTTATTTCTTTTCACCGTAACAGAATTCGTAGTTTTTGCACCACACCCAGTTCTCCATGCAATGAGTGCCCTCCATAATACCCGCCACCTGGATCCCCCAACCTCCCACCTCCCCACCCCTTCAAAACCCTCGGGTTGTTTTTCAGAGTCCACAGTCTCTCGTGGTTCATCTCCCCCTCCAATTTCCCTCAACTCCCTTCTCCTCTCCATCTCCCCATGTCCTCCGTGTTATTCCTTATGCTCCACAAATAAGTGAAACCATATGATAATTGACTCTCTTTGCTTGACTTATTTCACTCAGCATAATCTCTTTCAGTCCCGTCCATGTTGCTACAAAAGTTGGCTATTCATCATTTCTGATGGAGGCATAATACTCCATAGTGTATATGGACCACATCTTCCTTATCCATTCGTCCATTGAAGGGCATCTTGGTTCTTTCCACAGTTTGGCGACCATGGCCATTGCTGCTATAAACATTGGGGTACAGATAGCCCTTCTTTTCACCACATCTGTATCTTTGGGGTAAATACCCAGTAGTGCAATTGCAGGGTCGTAGGGAAGCTCTATTTTTAATTTCTTGAGAAATTTCCACACTGTTCTCTAGAGTGGCTGCACCAACTTGCATTCCCACCAACAGTGTAAGAGGGTTCCCCTTTCTCCACATCCTCTCCAACACACGTTGTTTCCTGTCTTGCTAATTTTGGCCATTCTAACTGGTGTGAGGTGGTATCTCAATGTGGTTTTAATTTGTATTTCCCTGATGGCTAGTCATGATGAACATTTTTTCATGTGTCTGATAGCCATTTGTCTGTCTTCATTGGAGAAGTGTCTGTTCATATTTTCTGCCCATTTTTGATATGATTATCTGTTTTGTGTGTGTTAGGTTTGAGAAGTTCTTTATAGATCCTGAATATCAACCTTTTGTCTGTACTGTCATTTGCAAATATCTTCTCCCATTCCGTGGGTTGCCTCTTTGTTTTGTTGACTGTTTCCTTTGCTGTGCAGAAGCTTTTGATCTTGATGAAGTCCCAAAAGTTCATTTTTGCTTTTGTTTCCTTTGCCTTTAGAGACATATCTTGAAAGAAGTTGCTGTGGATTATATCAAAGAGGTTACTGCCTATGTTCTCCTCTAGGATTCTGATGGATTCCTGTCTCACGTTGAGGTCCTTTATCCATTTCGAGTTTATCTTTGTGTATGGTGTAAGAGAATGGTCAAGTTTCATTCTTCTACATATAGCTGTCCAATTTTTCCAGCACCATTTATTGAAGAGACTGTCTTTTTTCCACTGTTTATTTTTTCCTGCTTTGTTGAAGATTATTTGACCATAGAGTTGAGGGTCCATATCTGGGCTCTCTACTCTGTTCCATTGGTCTATGTGTCTGTTTTGATGCCAGTACCATGCTGTCTTGGTGATCACAGCTTTGTAGTAAAGCTTGAAATCAGGTAACATGATGCCACCAGTTTTATTTTTGTTTTTCAACATTTCCTTAGCAATTCGGGGTCTCTTCTGATTCCATACAAATTTTAGGATTCCTTGCTCCAGCTCTTTGAAAAATACTGGTGGATTTTGATGGGAATGGCATTAAAAGTATAGATTGCTCTAGGTAGTATAGACATTTTAACAATGTTTATTCTTCCGATCCAAGAGCATGGAATGGTCTTCCATCTTTTTGTGTCTTCTTCAATTTCATTCATGAGTGTTCTGTAGTTCCTCGAGTACAGATCCTTTACCTCTTTGGTTAGGTTTATTCCCAGGTATCTTATGGTTCTTGGTGCTATAGTAAATGGAAATTGATTCTCTAATTTCCCTGTCTGTATTTTCATTGTTAGTGTATAAGAAAGCCACTGAT
>PISX010036358.1:0-12141 GCA_004024625.1 Mellivora capensis | reverse complement strand
TCCGTTTGCAAGACTTTCTCCTACTTTGCCTAGCTAACTATTTATCTTCCCTGTGTCAGTTTCAAGGTTGCCTCCAGTGTGAAGTCTTCCCTGACATCTTAAGTAAGATGGTCCGTAGTACCTCCTATCCTTTCTTAGTCTTTATCCAAGACTGTTGGGGGATGGGAGGATGGGAAAGCCACTCACATTCCAGAAGCCTGATGGTCTGGAAAGTGGCCTGGGGTAGATCCCCAGTAAAGATTTTTTTCATAGTCTATCTACCTAGGACCAGGACCAGCTATGTAATTTGGGGGGACCAGTGCAGAATGGAACGGCAAGGTGACCTTGTTCATTGATTACAAAATTCAGGATGGTGACAACAGAGCATTAACCCAAGCCTGGGGGCGCCTGGGTGGCTCAGTGGGTTAAAGCCTCTGCCTTTGGTTCAGGTCATGATCTCAGGGTCCTGGGATGGAGCCCCACATCAGGCTCTCTGCTCAGCAGGAAGCCTGCTTCCCCCCTCTCTCTGCCTGCCTCCCTGCCTACTTGTGATCTCTATCTGTCAAATAAATAAATCCCTTCTGAGAGCAGAATCCTTTGAGACTGTATGCATCACATTGACCTTGCAGTGCATTGAATATTGGCCCTCAAAAAGATATGTCCTTGTGCAAATGCATGGCCCCTGTGAATGTGACTGTACTTGGAAAAATGGTCTTTGTAGGCATAGCTACGTTAGGGATCTTGAGGTGAAAAGTTCACCTGGATCACCTGGGTAGACCCCAAATCCAATGACGTGTTCTAAGAGATACACAAGGCAGGTGAGACAGACAGGGAAGAAAAGGGAGAAACACAGAGGAGAAGGCAATGTGACTATGGAAGCAGAGATGGGAGTGATGTGGTCACAAACCAAGGAAGCCAAGGAATATGGATGGCCACCAGAAGCTGGAAGAGTCAAGGAAGGATTTTGCCTACAGTCTCCAAGAAAGTGGTCTTGCCAACACCTTGATTTCCACCTTGTTTTCTCCAGGACGATGAGAGAATACATTTCTAGTTAGCCTAACCCAGTCTGTGGTCATTTGTTATATTAGGAAACTAATATATATAGAGAGAGATATCTCTCTTCTCTCTTTAGATTGTAAGTGGTGGGGGTTTTTTTGTTTGTTTGGTTTGGTTTTTTGGTTGTTTTTTAGATTCCACACGTGAGATATATATAGAGAGATCTCTCTCTCTCTATATATATCTCCAGCTCTGCTCATGACAATGTTGAAACCATGGGGAAAGGGAAGCCCTCTCTTCCTTGGGATTACAAAAGCAGTAGAACTATGCCCAGAGCTGCCGAGGCCCCTCCATGGGCAGATCCTCTCTGAAGATGAAACCAACCTGGGAAAGTACAGCCAAGAGACAAAGAGAACAATTCTTAAGGATATGGTTGGAAAACCTGGATCAAACTGTGCCTGAAGATAATGCTATCCTTGGAGGTTTTAGTAATGTGAGCCTAAAAATCCTAAAAAATCAAACAAGTCCTCTATTCAGTTTAAATTCAACTTTTGTAACTTGCAACTGAAAGAGTTCTAGTCAATACTCAGATTTCAGACAAGGTGAACGTTATCCAGCATTTCATGAACTAAGGCTTGGAAAGGAACCTCCCTCCAGAAAATTGAGAAATGCTCACAAATGGCCGGTAAGAATAAAGAGGAGGGAGGGAGAGGCACCCAATGAAGGAGTGTGAATACAATAGGAGCCCTCTAAGGAGGCTACATTTTAAAGTTGATGTATTTATTTTTAGTAATCTCTACGCCCAACACAGGGCTCAAACTCCCAACCCCAAGATCAAGAGTCACACATTCCTCCGACTGAGCCAGCCAGGTGCCCCTTACAATCCCTTCTCTAGATTGTAAGTGGTGGGTTTTTGTTTGTTTGTTTGTTTTGGTTTTTTGGTTGTTTTTTAGATTCCACACATGAGATCAGACAGCATTTATCTTTCTATAACTTACTTCGCTTAGCATAATGCCATCAAGCCCCATCTATGTTACTATAAATACAAGTTTTCCTCCTTTTTATAGCTGAATATTCCATTGTGTATATGTAAATGTATGTATTATGTGTGTCGATTCATCCATTGATAGACACTTATCACATATGTGTTTCTGCACGCTTTCCTGTCCCATTGGTTTGTATCCCTCTGCCAACAGGACACTGTCGTAATAAGTTTATAAAAATGTTTGAAACTGGAGGGGGGCCAAGTCGTGTCAAGACAGTGAGCTCCTTCAAGACCAGGGCCGTTTCTCACTTCTGATCCTTGGGCTTAGTAGGTAGGTGCTCAACAGTCATTTTCCAAGTGAAATGTAATCATTTTCTAAGTAAAACATTTTCTAGTAAGGCTAAATTTTAGAGGACATGTCCGAAGGATGGAAAGAAGGACAAGCAAGCAAAGATACTGACCAGGCGGGAAGTGAATCATGGACAGGCATGCCAGGGCTTCTAAAGCCTTCTCAGAGCTGAAGCTACAACAGCCGAGGGACCACAAGGAGAGTCCCTGGACTACGTCAGAGCGTAATGCCAAGGGAGAGAGGGACTCTCTGATGCTGGATTGTATGGGAGGAGGAAGGAAGGGAATTTGATTACTCTGGGTGCCTCCTAGGGGTGGAATCTTATGGCAGTTGTCGGTTTGTGACTGGCTAATTTCACTTAGCCTAATGTCCCGGCGATAGGATTTCCTTCCTTTCTAACATTGAATAATCTTCCACTGTCTGTACGTCACACGTTCACCTATTGACAGGCATTTGGGTTGCTTTCGCTTTTTAGCTGCAGTGAATACGGCTGGTATGAATATGGGTGTGTGAAATATCACTCTGATACCCTGCTTTCAATTCTTATGGATATAGACTCGCAAGTGGGATTTCTGGATCATAGGGTAATTCTGCTTCTAATTTTTATTTTATTTCATTATTTTTTTAAAAGATTTTATTTATTTGACAGAGAGAAATCACAAGTAGGCAGAGAGGCAGGCAGAGAGAGAAGGGGGGAAGCAGGCTCCCCGCTGAGCAGAGAGCCCTATGCGGGGCTCGATCCCAGGACCTTGAGACCATGACCTGAGCCGAAGGCAGAGGCTTTAACCCACTGAGCCACCCAGGCACCCCTGTTGTTGTTTTTAAATAGTAATTGTCCTGGGGCTCTGTTGGGCTCCCTGTTCAGTGGGGAGTCTGCTTCTCCCTCTCCCTCTGCTGGATCTCCCTGCTTGTGCTCTCTCTTTCTCAAATAGATAAATAAAATCTTAAGATAGTAACTATCCTAATGGGTGTAAAGTAGTATCTCCTGTGGTTTCGATTTGCGTTTGGCTGTTGATAAGTGATTTGAACATGTTTTCATGTGCTTATTGGCCATTCGTGTATCGTTTTTGGAGAAATGTCTATTAGAGTCCTCACCCATTTTTAAATTGGGCAATGTATTTGTTGTTGAGCTGTATGAATTGTTTATATATTCTGAACATTAACCCCTTATCAGATACAAGTAACTTTACAAGTAACTTTTTCCCTTGGGGCGCCTATGGCTCAGATGGTTAAGCATCTGCCTTTGGCTCAGGTCAGGATCCTTTTTTTTCATCCTGTACGTTGCCTTTTCATTCTATTGATTATGCCCTTTGATGCATCCAAGTTTTCAAGTTTTTTTTTTCTTAAAGATTTTATTTATTTGAAAGAGAGAGAGCTGGGGTGGAGGGGGCAGAGGGAGAGGGAGAAGCAGACTCCCCGCTGAGCCGGGAGGCTGATATGGCTGGATCCTAGGACCCGGGGATCATGTTCTGAGCCAAAGGCAGACACTTAACTGACGGAGCCACCCAGGTGACCCCAAGTTTTTCAAGTCTGATGTAGTCCCAAGCATATTTAGTTTTGTAAGAAACTGCCATACTCTTTTCCAGAGTGGATATACCATTTTAAAGGCCCACCAGCTATGTATGAGTGACCTTTGTTATTTCTGGACTCCATATAATATATTTTACTTATTTATTTAACAGAGAGAGAGAGAGATATCATGTGTGAATGGGGGAGGAGGGAGGAGTAGAGACAGAGGGACAAGCAGACTGCACGCTAAGTTCAGAGCCTGAGGCAGGGTTCGATCCCACCACCCAAGACCATGACCTGAGCTGAAATCAAGAGTTGAACACTCAACTAACTGAGCCACCCAGGCGCTCCCAATTATCTGCATTTTATTTTTTTAAAATATTTTATTTATTTATTTGATAGACAGAGATCACAAGTAGGCAGAGAAGCATTCAGAGAGAGAGGAGGAAGCAGGCTCCCTGCTTAGCAGAGAGCCCGATGCGGGGCTCCATCCCAGGACCCTGAGATCATGCCCTGGGCGGAAGGCAGAGGCTTTAACCCACTGACCCACCCAGGCACCACTTATCTGCATTTTAAAGATGAGAAAATTGATCTGTGGCACCTCTCCAGGTTAAAAAAAAAAAAAAATCACTGGTTGAATGTTAAGGTTGAGAATCCTTCTCATCTTCTCATTTGCCGTCCCGAGGCTAGCACCCCTCATAGTTCCAAGATGGCTGGACTTGTAGTCATCACAGTGATAGATTGCGAAAGTGGCCATACTACTTTTTAGCTACTCCGGTAGCTAGATTTTGAGTCGCTAGATATTGAGGGCTGTTCGCTATGTAGTGCAAACTAACTGATGGAGTCACCTAAAGGCAGAACAACGTAAAGTCCAAGGGAGAGGGACCATCTTGGCACTGTATCTGTTCTCAGCAGTGAGGAATGAATGTTGCCTTATGTAGCATTGGCTAGAACCTCCCCCCATGCCATTCCTAGCAATGAGAGTGGAAGTACCATGATTGACTTGGAAAACCACAGGGACCTGGCAGAGAAGAGTAGATTATCCTCCAAATAGGATTCTGCCAAAGAACATAGAAGCCTTCCGTCTTTTTGGCAGAGCCCTACATGGAGGAGGGACAGTGGGAGAAGGGGCAGTGGATTTTCTGGGGGCATACAGTAGGCATCTACCAGAGATAGGCCCCCAGCAACTGTGCTTTCGGATTCTCTTCATCCTCCCCACCTCCAGCTATGGCTGATGGGACCAGGGATGCCCTAGGGAAGAAAGTTGAGTCAATGAGAATCTCATTCTAGGTGTTTGGAAATAAGACTATTGATAGCACCTGTTGGGGGGAGTGTGGAAATGGTATCCAGTACATGGGGGAGATGTGAGGAGGCCATATTTCACAAGTGGGAGTTGAAAGAGAGAGAGAGAAAGAGAAATCTGGTTAACATTTAGAAATTTTTTTTCTCGATCATCCTTCCTGGGGACTGGCAAGATTGCTGGTCTCGGCTTCATGAGACACCTCTGTAATTCCCATAGTAATTTCCTCTGCATTTGCCTGAGCTGCTCCTAATGAGCTTCTGTCACTCACAATAAAACTGTTTTTAACACCCTGTTCTTATGAAAAGATGCCCAACCTTACTCATAGTAAGATAAATGCAAATTAAAATTACACTCAGATACCATTTATCATGTATCAGATTGGCAAAAAGAGAAAGACCTCATTTTGGGGGGAAGGCTGTGAAGAAACGGGCGCTGTCATCATGCCTGGTGTGGGGGCCAAAGGTGGTAACCCCGTATGCAGGGCGAGCTGGCGACATCTATCAGCCCGGGAAATGCACTTAACCCTTTGACCTAGCAATCCTCAGCTCGGGGATTTATTGCACAGATGTGGGGAGGAAGTGATGTCTGTACAACAGCATTTTTTTTTTAAGTTTATTTATTTATTTATTTAAAGTAATCTTTGTGCCCAACATGGGGCTCAAACGCATGCCCCCGAGACCCAGAGCCCCACCCTCTTCCACCTGAGCCAGCCGAGCACCCCTGTCCGAGATCATTTATTACAGCACCATTCGTAATAAAAAAGGTTTGGGGACAGCCCAAATATTCCCCCATGAAGGATTGGTTAAACTAGGTACATCCTTACGTGGGTACAAAGCCGCTGCAAAAATTGATGAAATTGTCTATTCTGTAACATGGGAAGGCGTCCAGAGAGGCTGTTAAGTAAAAAACAAAGTGCAGAATATTGTACAGGGTGCAATGCCTTTTGTGTAAGGAAGACTATGTAAGAATATGTACTGTCATTTTCTTATATTGAAATAGGGAAATCTGGTAAAGGAAGTATAGACAGTTGAACAAGAAACTAAGAAATGAATACATATACTTTAAAAAGTTTTTAAAATTATTTATTTTAATTAGAGAGAGAGAGAGTGCAGAGGGAGAGTGAGAGGGAGGGAGAGGCTGACTCCCCACTGAGCAGGGAGCCGGACATGGGAGTGGATCCCAGGACCCTGAGGTCATGACCTGAGCCAAAGGTAGACACTTAACTGACTGAGCCACCCAGGCGCCCCAAGATGTTTTTTAAAAAATAGGTTATTTCTAAGGGGTGAAGGGAGTAGTGGGGCTAGGAAGTACACTTGTCAATGACAAATTTTTAAAGATTTTTAAATTTATTTGATAGAGAGAGAGCACAGGTAGGGGGAGCAACAGGCAGAGGGAGAGAGGGAGAAGCAGGCTCCCTGCTGAGCAGGGAGCCCAATGAGGGCTCCATCCCAGGACCCTGGGATCATGACCTGAGCCGAAGGCAGAGGCTTAACCCACTGAGCCACCCAGGTGCCCCATCAATGATAATTTTTTAATATAATTTTGACTTTTGAAAATGGGAACATATTAGCTGTTCTAAAGATGAGCAGAAGGAAGAAGTCATTTTTCAGTGAAAATATTATATTATCTTATTCTATGCTAGCCTGATGTCTGAAGAATTCAGTGGTGGGAAGAAAATGTGCTTTGCAGATGGCTTGATACTTGTTTTAAAAAAACACAAAAACAAAAAAAACACCCAAACCTAGAATGAAAATTCCTGAAACAGAGAAGGTGTGCAATAAATATCCCTTTGACAGGATAGTTTCTTTGGGGCTTTCTGCATTTGGCACTGTGGTTGCCTGTTAAAACCTCCCTTGTCCAGGCTGCTCTGCGTCTAGAAGCAGTTTTATGGCTGGGCATTCTGCTTGGCCAGCTCGAGATTAAGTGGACCGGCCAAGCAGATAAAAGAATGCCAGGACGAAGAGCGATGTTGTACTAGAGATTTCTTTTTAACCTGCGGGGATCAGGTGGCCTCTTCCAGAAATGACAAAATCTATTTTCTCTTCCTCATATGTTCTCCCCGTTGGCAGTCTCTCGTTATAAGAGGGAGTAAGTAAAGATTGCTGGGAGGGGGGGTAGGGGGGAAGAATGAGCTGGCATCTTCTCACTAATGTGGGTGGCAGGTTCTGTCAGCCCGGGGAGCGGAGTCTCATTTCGAGCTCAGTAGCACAGCCTCTGAGGTCAGACTGACCATGTGGAGGACAGTTCTTTCACTTGGTGATGGGGTGATCTTTTTTATTTTTTTTAAAGATTATTTATTTATTTATTTATTTGACAGACAGAGATCACAAGTAGGTAGAGAGACAGGCAGAGAGAGAGGAGGAAACAGGCTCCCCGCGGAGCAGAGAGCCCGATGCGGGACTTGATCCCAGGACCCTGAGATCATGACCCGAGCCGAAGGCAGAGGCTTAACCACTGAGCCACCCAGGCGCCCTGATGGAGTAATCTTGAGTGCTCACTGGACTTTTCGGTGCCTCAGTTTCTGAAAAAAAAAAAAAAAAAAAAAAAAAAAGTGGGGGGAAGGTAATGAGGTCACCTACCCATATCATTATTATGAGGATCAAATGAGTTAACCCATGACAAAAGTGGCCAACAGTGCTCAGCCCATAGGAAGCCGCCAGTAAATTCGAGCACTGAAAAGAAAACGTAATGATTGTTTTATTATTCTGTGACTTCAGGCTAAATAGGAGAGTTGATGGGTGTGGAAAAGACAGCCATTCTCCCACCCCCAACCAGTTTAGTGCAACCCCATGGAAGAAAAATTGAGGAGAGGTCTCTGGGCGCCAGTTCAGAGTCCTCTAAGATGATACATGTAGTTCCAGTGGCTGTGGTGTGGCAGGCGTCGTGCCCAGCCCTGAGGAAGAGAAATTGGTAAGCAGGACAGCTTCTGTCTTCTCGGAGGTCCTAGACTACTTGGGGGAGGCGGTCAGGTACACAGGGGTACGGTACAGGGTAAATGCAATGAACCCGTCAATTCCGGATGGCAGGGGGTCTCCGGTGAGGGACACCTACCCGAAAACCCAGGAACCAGGAGAGACTTCTTTTTTTTTTTTTTTTTAAGATTTAATTTATTTATTTGACAGACAGAGATCACAAGTAGGCAGAGAGGCAGGCAGAGAGAGAGGAAGGGAAGCAGGCTCCCTGCTGAGCAGAGAGCCCGATGTGGGGCTCCATCCCAGGACCCTGAGATCATGACCTGAGCCGAAGACAGAGCCACTGAGCCACCTAGGTGCCCCTGGGAGGGCAGGGAGAGAAGAAGATCCCCTCTATGCCCAGTGATGACACAATCCTCTCCCTTCCAGAGCAAAAATACTAGTAGTCATCGAACTACTGTTACCAGTAACATGTAACGATGTCATGATGATAATAATTAGGGTAATATGAAATTCAGCATGATCATGTGAAATAATAATAATTTCAAGAATTAAAACATATTTAGGCTTGTTCCAAGCACATGTCGGGCATCAGCTCATCTAATCCTAGCAGCTTCTTGGTGGGTCTGCTCTGTACGGACAGGACGTGGCTTCTCTCACCTCCGTCTCCTGCTGGCCCTGCTGTGGAGGGCCAAGTGAGGAAGGTGGAAGACCGAGCTGTCTCTCCCACCCAGGCCTGGCTTTCCCGGGAGAAGGTGTTCCCAGCAACCCCTTTCCAGACAATGTCATGGCAGAAAGAGAAAGAGAAAGTCCTCCCTTCTCAGACTGAGTCATCCCTCTGCATCCTGATTCCCCAAACGAGGACCCCGTCATGACCTCTGGTGTTGCTGTTACATGGCATCAGATCACAATGGATCTCACGATGACATTCATTCCTGATTGAACTTGCACTCAGTGATTCTGAGAATACTGAGGAGAAAGTCTCAGCTTGGTGCTAGCAGGTTTCCAGCGCTTCTCCCCTATCTGCCCTCTTTTAACAAAAAAAATGTGCCCGCCTCTGACTTTTCTTCCCGGAGTGCCTTGAACGAGGACGGGATCAGAGCCTACTCCCACGACGACGGCAAGTCTGTCTTTGGACCTGAGCCCCGATTACCTTGCCACCATCTACGTGTTTGCCCTCTTCGTTTGTGCCCTCGTGCTTTATTTTCTGTTTTCTTTTCTAGAACTTGGTAAAGCCAACAAGAACTTTCCCTGACCTGAGAATTGGGTTTCACTGTGCTGTGTTCATTATTACACAGCGTTTTACCCACAATTACTTCCTGTTCAAGTTCCTGTTTGTTGCTGTGCGCCGAGAACCCACCTTGGTATGGGAGGCTTGGAGAGGAGTGAAGGGGAAGCTGGAGATCCAGGCTTCTCCCTGGAGAGCAGGGGCAGACCCAGGACTCCATGACATTATGCTACAACCAGCCCCTGCTGTTGGGAGTCAGGCCAAAGGGCTGAAAGGAGCTAGTTTGTAAATTCCCCTTCTGGGCATTTATCCAAGAGAAATGGGTGCCTATGCTGGTATTAGACGCACACAAGGATGTTCATGATGGAGTTTTCTAAGGTAGTCCCAAACTGAGAACACCCCACGTGGCCAGTGACATTGACCAGAGAAGCAAATTGTTGGTATATTCATGCAGAGCAACGACAACAACGAATGAATGGATGCTGACATAATAAAACATGGACGAATCTTACAGACATTATGTAGAGGGGAAAAAAATCCAGAAATTCCCATTTATAGGAAATTCAAGAGGAGGCAAGACTGATGCGTGATCTCAGCCTTAAAAAGGAAGGAAATTCTGATACATGTTCCAGCATGGGTCAGCCTTGAGAGCATTATGCTAAGTGTCATAAGCCAGGGTTATGGACTGAATGTCTGTGCCCCTCCCCCCACCCCAATTCATCTGTTGAAGCCCTAATCCTCAATATGATGGCAGATGGAGGTGGGGCCTATGGATGTAATTGGGTGTAGATGAGGTCATAAGGATGGAGCCCCCTAAGACATGAGATCTCTCTCTCTCAAGGAAAGGCCACATGAGGACATGACCAGGAAGAGAACTCTCTCCAAGAACCTTATCATGCTGGCATCCTCTTCGTGGATTTCTGGCCTCTAGAACCATGAGAAATAAATGTTGGTTAAGCCATTCAGTCCATAGTAAGTTATGGCCGCCTGAACTGAAGACCACCAGGTTCACACCAATAAATACTGTATGATTTAAAAAGAAATACTGTATGATTAAATGCATGTGAGCTACTGTGAGTAAAATCAGAGACAGAAAGATGAAAAGTGGTTGCCAGGCACTGGGGCAGGGGGGAATGGGGTGTTGTTGAAGGGGTACAGAGTTTCAGTTTTGCAAGATGAAAGAAGTTCTGGAGATGGGTTGCGCCACCATGTGAACGTACTTAACACCACTGTACATTTAGAGATGGTTGATCAAAACCGCAAGAAGATGCCACCTCACACCTGTTAGAATGGCTGTCACATCAGGAAGATAAGAGATAACAAGTATTGGTAAGGAGGTACAGAAAGGCTACCCTTGTGCACTGTTGGTGGGCATGTAAATTGGTGCAGTTATTTTGGAAAAACAGTGTGGAGGGTTCTCAAGAAATTAAAAATAGAACCACCATATGATCCAACAATTCCTTCTGGATACGTATCTGAAGGGAAAAAAATCACTATCTCAAGGAGACATCTGCTTCCCTGTGTTCACTGCGGCATTATCTACAATAGCGAGGACATGGACCCAAGCTAGGTGTCCCATCGATGGCTGCGTATGGATGAATACATAAGAATGTACTCTGTAGGGGCGCCTGGGCGGCTCAGTGGGTTAAGCCTCTGCCTTCAGCTCAGGTCATGATCCCAGGGTCCTGGGATGAGTCCCACGTCGGGCTCTCTGCTCAGCAGGGAGCCTGCTTCCCCTCTACTCTCTCTCTCTGCCTTCTTGGGATCTTTCTGTCAAATAAACAAATAAAATCTTTAAAAAATGTACAGTGTATATGCGCGCGCGCGCACACACACACACACACACACACACACAAGAATATTACTCATCCATAAAAAAAGAAGGAAATCCTGTCCTTTATGACAACTTGGATGGAACTCGAGGGCATTATGCTAAATGAAACAAGTCAAACAGAGAAAGACAAATGCTCTATGATCTCACTTACATGTGGAACCTTAAGAAAAAAGGAACTCATGGAAATAGAAAACAGTTGCTAAGGGAGTAGATCTTAAAAAGTTCTCACCACAAGAAAAAAATTTACAAAAAAAAGAAAAAAAATTTACAGCTTTGTGAGCTGAGTGATGTTAACTAAACTTACTGTGGTAATCAATTTGCAATATATATTAAGTAATTATGTCGTACACCTTAACTAGTCATTATTATACACCAATTATATCTCAATAAAACTGGGAAAATGCTAAAAAATGGTAAATTTAGGGACGCCTGGGTGGCTCAGTTGGTTGGACGACTGCCTTCGGCTCAGGTCATGATCCTGGAGACCCGGGATCGAGTCCCGCATCAGACTCCCAGCTCCACGGGGAGTCTGCTTCTCCCTCTGACCTTCTCCTCGCTCATGCTCTCTCACTGCCTCTCTCTCAAATAAATAAATAAAATCTTTAAAAAAAAAAATAAAAAAAAAATGGTAAATTTATATTCCATATAGTAAACCACAATTTTAAAAAGTTCTTAAAATAGGGGCGCCTGGGTGGCTCAGTGGGTTAAAGCCTCTGCCTTAGGCTCAGGTCATGATCCCAGGGTCCTGGGATAAAGCCCCGCATCGAATCGGGCTCTCTGCTCAGCAGGGAGCCTGCTTCACCCTCTCTCTCTGCCTACTTGTGATCTCCCTCTCTCTGCCAAATAAATAAATAAAAATCTTTAAAAATTAAAAAAAATTAATGTACCTTGTTGTATATCTGCTATATCTTTTTTTTTAAAAAGATTTTATTTCTTTATTTGACAGATAGAGATCACAAGTAGGCAGAGAAGCAGGCAGAGAGAGAGGAGGAAGCAGGCTCCCTGCTGAGCAGAGAGCCCAATGTGGGGCTCGATCCCAGGACCCT
>PISX010036357.1:0-12050 GCA_004024625.1 Mellivora capensis | reverse complement strand
GCGCGTGTGTGTGACTGCGCGGACGCAGGGGCGCCGCGGGGACATGGTGTGCGGAGGAAAATGGTGAATGAGATTGAGGGAGCTCTGTCCCGGGCTGCCTTGGTACCCGCAGCTTGCGAACGCCCCAAGCGCTCCTCGTCTGTCTCCTCTGCGGACGGCCGTGTTCCCCCAGAAGCTGGTGGTGGGGTTTCTGCTCTCCGTGGAAGTGCTTAGGCCCGGTGGCAAAGGTTTTTGGCAAGACTGGTCTGTCTGCTTTTTCTTTTTACAAAGACAGTTTATCTGGTTCGTGAATGCGTCTGCCTTATAACCCAACTGTGACACAAAAATCTTATCAGCATCTGACAACGAATAACACCAGACAGCCCAGCCGAGGTGGCGCCAGGAGGCTCCGTCCGTCTGGAGGTGTTTCCAGGTGCTTCTCAGCCCCCTCAGCAGGCCCAGCCCAGCCCGGCACGCCCAACCCGGGGCTCTCCTGCACCCGCCCCAGGGTGCATCCGCCCCCAGCTGCTTCTGGGAAGGGCCCCCCCATCCTCACAGGGAGCGGGCGCCCCAGCCCCTTCGCTGGCCTTGGCTCTGGCTGCTCAGTCTTCACCCCACGTGCCCTTCCCACCCGGGGTCAGGCTCCCGGTCAGGCAGGCCTGGGGCTCTGCACCGACCGACGGGCCGACGGCATGTGGGCCTGTGGTCAGGCTGCACTGGCCCTGGGCCCGCTCTGGCAGCCTGGTGTGGGGGGGCCCGCGGCTGTGGGGCGGCCATCCTGAGGGCTCACCCCTCACCGCCGAGACAGAGACCGGCACACCACCCGCCGTGGGGCCTGTCCCTTCCCGCCGTCCTGCCAACCCTGCTGCGCCTGGAAACCCCCGCCGCCCACACCCTCTGGATCTCAGGTGAGGCCTCCAGAGGTTCTTTCCGAGGGTCTCAGCATCTCGGACTCTTGTGAAGACTCGGCGTTTCCCAGCAGTTTTAGGTTCAAAACTGCCTCCCAAAGTCAACATCCCACTGCAGGGCCTCCGAGGTCACGGGCCATGAACCTCCCAACACGCCATCGGCACCCGAGTCCACGCTGACGTCTGGGGTCCTCTTGATGCTGGTTGTCATACAGATTGGGACGGGCGTGTCACCACACATACCTGTCACGGGACTGTGGGTGGCATCATGCAGAGGAATTTTACAGAAATCCTCTGTGCTCTGCCTGCGTGTCTCTCCCCTCCCTGCGGGCCACTGACCCTTTCACGGTCTCTGTTCTGCCTTTCTCCTGGGGCCGCACAGTTGGGATCAGGCACGGAGCCTTTCATGTCTCCTTATCATGTCATTTTCCTGATGAAGTTTTTGTGCATCAAGAAATGACTTGCGGGGGTGGGGGGTGTCTGGGTGGCTCAGTCGGTGAAGCATCTGCCAGGGTCCTGGATCGAGACCCGCACTGGGCTCCCTGCTCAGCTGGGAGCCTGCCTCTCCCTCTGCCTCTCCCTCTCCTTCGTGCTCTCTCACTCTCAAATAAAATATTAAGAAAAAAATTATTTGGTAAAAAAACAGATTAGGGACCTATCTTTAGTTAGCTAACCCACCACTCCTTACTAGGCATGTGTGTATGAATACTAAAATCACTATTTGTGCTTATTATTCATTATTACACATGCATCCAAAATCCTGTTGTAAAACTATCCCGGTGTGGAAGCAGCGATTTTCAGTCACGTTGTGTGTCCTGCTCAGCTGAGACTTGTGCCGGGCGGGCTCTTGGACACCTGTGTCCCCCATGTGACCGTGCCATGAGGGCAGAGCACAGGCTTGTTGTCAAAAATGAGTGTATTGTGACCACTTTCTAGAATGATGGCTTGGCCGGAACAAGAACCTGGCATTTTCTTACAACCTTTTTTAAAGCAAATGTCCTAGTGCCCTCAGAGAAACTGGCCGTCAGTCGGAGCCCTGCCTTTGGGAAGAGCCTCCCTTTTCTCTCCGGCTGCCTTTCTGCTGTGTTACTGGCTGGTGTCTGGACCAGATCAGTTTGCCTTAATTTTACCTGCTCAGGAATTGGTTGGTTTTCTGAAATCTTGAGAATTATGGTTGGTTGGTTGTTTTTCCCATTCTTTGAAATTCTCAGCCATTGTTTCTTTAAAGACTCTTCCTCCCATTTTGTTTCTGACCTCTTCTGGAGATCTCAGTAGACCTGCTTTTCCTGCTGGAAGCAGGTCTCCCTCTCTCCCTCCCTCCCTCCCCTCCTTCTCTCCTGTCTCCCCAGGGTTCCCCAAAGGAAATGTTCCGAAGCCAGTGGATGGATTCCTTTATCTTTATAAGGAGTTTACATATTGTGTTTGTTTATTTCTTTCATTGGTTTTTGATCTTTTCTTGATTTCTTTAACAGTTATGTTATTCTTTTTTTTTTTTTTTTAAGATTTTATTTATCCACTTGACAGACAGAGATCACAAGCAGACAGAGAGGCAGGCAGAGAGAGAGGAGGAAGCAGGCTCCCCGCTCAGCAGAAAGCCCGATGTGGGGCTTGATCCCAGGACCCTGAGATCATGACCTGAGCCGAAGGCAGAGGCTTAACCCACTGAGCCACCCAGGTGCCCCTTTGTGCTGAAATCTTGGTGCGGCTCCTGCGTTTCTGCCTGGTTCCCCTTCCCTTCTTCCTGCGCCGTCACTTGGTGTGAAGTGCCCGCAGAGGTGCGGCTCAGCCTGGTTCACGCTGTGTGCCGTCCTTTCTGATGTCCAGTAACACTTGTCGGTATTTTTAATCAGGTGTTTAAAAGGGTCGTTTCCAGAAAGGTAAAATGTGGCTCAAATAGTGATGAAAATGGGCACAGGTTTAGGGTTTGCTTCTGTTCACTAGATAGTGAGGGGACCAGTCAGGTGTTATAGCCAGGTCCAAGGAAAAGCTGGTACACAGATTTATCCGGAATAAAGAAACTGAATTACAGATGGAGACTGGGGTGCCTGAGGGGACTCAGTTGTTAAGCGTCTGCCTTTGGCTCAGGTCATGATCCCGGAGTCCCAGGATTGAGCCCCGCATCAGGCTCCCTGCTCTGTGGGAGGCCTGCTTCTCCCTCTCCCTCTGACCCTCCCCCTGCTTGTGTTCTCTCTCTCTCTCTGTCAAATACATAAATAAAAGCTTTAAAATAAAAAATAAAGACAACACCAAATGAAAACCTTTGAACTTATTATACTTTCAACCTGAAAGAAACAAAGAACAGCTACAGTTCTAAACCAGTATCAATAAAACCAATATTATTCTTACGAGAATCAGTGGGCCACTAACTGATACAAGGTAGAACATAAATGCTAGTCTCCCTCATTTGAATCATTTGAATCGTTGCCACTGAATTCAATTGCAGATGTTTATTCTGGAAGATGCTGTTATCAATGTCGCAGACTCCAAGATTAAATTTATGGAAAACCCAGAAAATAGGCTGACTTGGAACCTGTAGACAGTTTTCAAACACTCCTTAGCAAGTTTTTTTAAAGACATAGAAGGCTGTTGTTTTCCTATGAATTGGACGTTTTAAAATCGGCTTTCAGTTGTCACGTGGCCCTAAACCAAAGACCCGGGTAATTTCAGACGATCCAGTCCTTGTTACCGTGAGGAGGGGACGGTCAGCGATGCGCCGCCCCGGGCCCCGTCCGTGCCCTGGGTGCCGGCCTCATCCTTTCCCCGGGGGCGGCTGGAGCCGGGCAGGAGCCGAGGGCGCGAGGCGCTGCAGCTTGGACGCGCCTGAGACGCGCAGCGCGGGCGGCGGAGAAGCAGCTCCCCACGCGGGGGGACCCGGGACCGACCTGAGCCCCCCGGCGCGGTGAGACGGACCTTGCCCGGGCGGGAGCCGCTTCGCCCGCAGCTCGAGGCGGCGGCCGGGCAGGGCTCCCTGTCCCGCGAGGCCTTGGAGGGCCGCGACCGCGGAAGGTCGTCCCCGACTCGCGCCCTGGCCCGCCCCTGCCGCTCCCGGGGACGCGCCGCCCTTCGGGGGTCGGAGCGGGGGCCGCGCTCTGTCCCCAGCGGCCGAGCCTGCGGCCGTGCACGCGCGTCCCCGGGGTCGGCTCTGGCCCGAGCAGCCACGTGCGTCCCGACGGGGCCCCGGAGACCTGCGCCGGAGCGGGGGCAGCGGGGCCGCCCGGGACCCCCGGGGGAGCCTGAAGGGCGGGCGGGAGCGCACCGCACGCACTCGCCGGTGCCCGCGGCCTCGCCCGACCCCCCACCCCCCGCACGCTCGCTCCGAGCGCTCCCGGGGCCGCAGTCACCCCCGCCGGGGCTCCGAGACCCGGAGGCCGCCAGGAGCCCTGCCAGGGCCGGACGCGCCGCGGAGGCTCCTCGCGCGTCTCCAGGGCGGCCCGGCCCCTGCCCCCGCGCCCCGCCCGCGCCCCGCCAGACAGAAGCGCCCGGAGCAGGCCAGAGTGACGGACCCGGTGGCGCCTCTTCTCGGTGGCTGGAGCGCGAGGTCCTGACCTCAGGGTTGTGAGTTCGAGGCCCACACAGAGCTTCCATGAAAACCAAACAAACAAAAACAGCAAAAAGAAGCAAATCCTTCTCCTCCTCTTGTTTCTAGGGGAAGCGCCTCACCACCCCCTGCCCGGCCCTGAGGTCCAGAACCCGAGTGGCACCTGCGAGGCCCCTTTGGGACAACTGCAGCCCCGTTTTGCAGCTCAGGTAATCCTCCTTTATCTAAAAAGTGTCCCTCTAGTGCCTGTTTACAGGTCACCTGAGTATGGAATTTCATCAGGGAGATGGAAAACCCAGTGAGCACAGCTGGAAAGGCCTCTGACGTTCACCCGAGTGTCGCTACCAGTAGCATCTCCCAGCGTCTCCTCCTGTTTCCCTTTTAAGATTTGTTTATTTATATTGGAGGGGGCTGAGGGAGGGGGAGAGGGAATCTCGGGCAGACTCCCCACTCAACGCAGAGCCGGCCGTGGGGCTCAGTCTCCCAACTCCGAGATCATGACCTGAGTTGAGACCAGAAGTCAGACATTTAACCATCTGAGCCACTCCGGCACCGCTCCTGCTGATTTTAAAATGACCTGAGTAAATAACAAACATAAAATTACCAATTACATCATATGTATGTTTTACTGTAGCCTTATCCATCTGGGCATTATTTTTCCTTTTTTTTTTAAGATTTTATTTATTTATTTGAGAGAGAGAAGAGTGAGAACACACACACACACACACACACACACAGAGGCAGAGGGAGAAGCAGGCGCCCCACTGGGCAGGGAGCCTGACGCGGGGCTTGACCCCAGGACCTTAGGACCATGACCTGAGCCGAAGGCAGATGCCCAACTGACTGAGCCCCCCAGGTATCCCCAGTTTTTCAAATCTTTGCCAATATAGTGGGTTAAAAAATTTTCATCTTTTAGAATTTTCTTGTTTCTTTGGTGGTATTAAAGCCTGTAATCTATTTATTGGCCGTATATCAGTGAGGGAGCTGCTACTTGTCCATTGTAGCCTTTTCCAGAGTTATCCGCCTTATCCTTCCTTTGTTTTCTTAATCCACAGATAACTTTTTTAATATGGTGAACTCTGTCAGTCTACTTTCACAATTTATTTCACTGTGTTTTTTCTCTGTTTCAAGTTTAGGTAAATATCTACCCATTTCTGGGACGCCTGGGTGGCTCAGTTGGTTAAGCGGCTGCCTTCAGCTCAGGTCATGATCCCGGCGTCCTGGGATCGAGTCCCACATCGGGCTCCTTGCTCGGCAGGGAGTCTGCTTCTCCCTCTGCCTCTGCCTGCCACTCTGTCTGCCTGTGCTCACTCGCTCGCTCTCTGACAAATAAATAAATAAATAAATAATGTCTACCCATTTCTTCTAGCTTTTCTGTTTCACTGTCATAGTGCCCTTCAGTAATTATCCTCCTTTTTCTCACTGGTTTTGAATTGATTTTTTTTTAATCATGTGCTAAACATTTTAACTCTTGCCTATGTCTTTTTCAAATTCATTTTTTATTTTGAAATAATTTCAAATTTAACAGAGTTACAAAAATAGCACTATACTCTTCACCTAGACTTACCAGTTGTTAACTGATCACTACATGTGCTACGCCATTCTCTTTCTTCCCTCCCTCTGCCTCCCCTACATTTTAGATAGATAGGTGATGGGTGGATGGATGGACGGAGGGGCAGACGGATGGGTGGTGGGATGGCACACACAGGCACATCAACGTGTGCACGGCTTTGTTGCTGGACCAGCTGTGGTGCAGGTGGTACGTGAGAAGACGGGCCTCAGTGCGCCCCACGAGAGCCCAACAGACTCTGAGAGTTTGATTTCATGTAATCTTCCTGTCATGAAACAGATTTTTTTCAACTATTTAAAAATGTAAAAACTATTTTAGCTCATGGGCTGGACAAAGGTGGGGATTTGGCCTCTGCCAGGTGTGGCTTGCCAAGCCCAGGTCTACATACTGGTCTGCGCACATTCTGTTTGTTGAATAAATACAACATTGGCTCATCTCTTCTTCTCTCAGGGGACAGTTAGGGTGTTTTTAGCTGTAAACATTGTTACGAAAGTCCTCTGGTGCACACATGTCAGCATCCCACCAGATGGTGTGTCTGTCACAGCTGACGAGCCCGCACGGACACGCCATCGTCACGCGGAGCCCGTGGCGTACGTCACGGCTCGCTCTCACCGCTGTGCGTTCTGTGGGTTTGCACACATGTGGAATGACGTGTGCACCATCGCGGTCTCCCACGGAGCAGTCTCACCGTCCTGCAATTCTCTGTGCTCTGTTCCTCCTTCCCCCGTCCCAGCTCTGTCCTCGGTACCCACTGATCTTACTGCCCTCCAGCTCTGCTGTTTCCAGAACATCTTGGGGTTGGAATCCTACACTCCGCGGCTTCTTTCTCCGGGGAACGCGCATGTGAGGTGCCTCACGTCCTCCCACAGCTGGAGAGCTCACTTCCTCCTGCCGGGTGGCATTCTCTGTGATGACTGTACCCGTTTGTTCATTTCGAGGTTCTCTTTAAACCTTTTCTAGCTATTGCGGGTGGTTAGGAGCAGAGTTGGCTTTTTTTTTTTTAAAGAGTTTTTATTTATTTGTCAGAGAGGGAGAGAGAGCGAGAGCGCACAAATAGGGGAAGAAGCAGGTTTCCCACTGAGCAGAGAGCCTGATGCAGGACTTGAACCCAGGACACTGGGATCATGACCTGAGCCAAAGGCAGAGGCTCAACCCACTGAGCCACTCAGGCGCCCCCATAGTTGGCTTTTATCAAATGTTTTATTTCTGGCAATTCTGCAGAGTGGATCGGCGCTAACACGTGTGGCAGCCGTTTTTCTGGGTTCTCTGTGCGGACGGAGAGCGTCTATGGTGAGGTTCCGGCTCCTCCCCTGTCTCGTGCTGCTGTCCAGGACTCCCATGCATCGCGGGGAATAGGGTCATCCACACCTTTGTCCTGTTTTATAGAATGCTCTTTTGCATTTTTTTTGGTAACGATTTTATTTTTTTAATTAATCTCTACATGCAACGTGGGGCTCAAACTCCGTCCCGAGATGAAGAGTCATATGTTCCACCAGCTGGGCCCGCTAGGCGCTCCAAATACTTTTTGCATTTTACATTCAAGTAGAAAGTTTGCTATTGACTTGGGTATTAAGTTGAATCCTACAAAATGGCCATTTCTGTGAGTCAAAAGTGATTAAATATCAGCAATTTCATGTAGCTCGACCTCAGACCCTTCGTCAGTTAGAAGTTCTTTCTCCTCCTGCTCTCCTGAGTTCTTACCCAGAGCGGATGCTGCGTTGTCTCTGCTCGTGCTTCTGACTCTGGCCCGATGACCACGACCCGGGGCCCGGCCGGCGGGATGCCACTGTCCTTCCACAGAGGTCACGGCCCCCGGCGTGCCAGCCACCTGCGCAGAGTCCGTTCTTCACAAGCTGTTCCGCACGACTAGGAGCTCCCGCCTGCCGTGAGCTGAAGGCAGTGGCAAGCGCGCGTCCTGGCGCTGTGTGTCGTGTGTCCTTCGCCAGCGTTCGTTGAAGGGTAGGGGAGTTTCCTAAAGTCTTGAGACTAACTTACCTGCCCGTGTTCTGCGAAGGTAGCGTCCAGCGTGTGGCTCTGCCTTTTCAGTTCGTTGGCAGTAAAGTAGCAGCTGGGAGATGGACGTTCTGCTCCGCCGCGGGCTCGCGTCAGCCCCAAGGCGGCCCGAGCAAGGTGGCTGGTGGCTGCGTTCAGGTTCTACGTTGACCTGGGGGCCCCGGGCACGAGGGCTGGGCGCCCAGCCGGGAGACGGGTCCCATGTGGAGACAGCGGAAGCCAGGGCTCGCCGTGGGATGGCTTTGGAATGTGAGAGCGGGCAGGAACCCGGCTGCCGGGTGCGGGGAGGCCAGCGGCGGCTCGGGCTTGGCGAGGCCCGAGCCGCCCACCCAACGTGTCCGTCGGACACACACCTCACGGGGCTGGGGGTCGGGGGGCTTCCGCCGGGCCGCAGCACAAGTCCTCGGCAAAGGGCCATGTCTCAGTCACGGGACGGCAGGGACAGCACGAATGGCAGGGACAGCATGGACAGTGCCCAGAATGGGTCTGCAGGAGAGGCCTGCACAATGGCAGTGGTCTGCCCGACGAGGCAACGCTGGCCTGAGAACCTGGGCAGGGCAGCCACAGAAAAGGGGCTGAAGACCATGGCGACCTCCACCCGAGGACCCCCTCCCCGCACGGCCCCCGTCCTGGAGCACCCCTTCGCCGCTGGTGGGACGTGCTGTTGAAGCTTTGAAGTACCTATAGCAGTTCGTGACTTTCAAGCCTGCATTGACTAAAATTCTAAATACGTGTCAGAAGAAAATCTCCCAAGTTGTCGCCTAGATATGCCTGTTACCTACGGTAAAACCCGCGTGTTGTTCCGTGGACCTCCACCTCCTTCTGGCACGTTGAATACCGTCTCACACGCTGTGAACCCCTCCCGACTACAAAATTCACGTCTGCGCTACCCCAGGGAGATGACTCCTTTCTTAAAACTTGGGAGAGGACGACTCCCTGAGGCCCACCTTCTGAACCAGTAGATGAATAAGCAGCGGATATGATCAGAAACCACGGAGGAAGGGCGCCTATGAGGCGCCGGCGGTTAAGTGTCTACTCTTGATCACGGCTCAGCTCGTGACCTCAGGTCCCGGGATCGAGCCCCGTGTCATGTAGTGTCGGGCTCCCTGCTCAGTCGGGGGTGAGATTCTCTCTCTCTCTGCCTCTGCCCCGCCCCCGCCGCCCGCGCTCACTCTCACTTTCTCTCAAGTCAATAAATGTTTAGAAAAAGAAAAGAAACCACGGAGGAAGCAGCTCAGGGAGTCGCTCAACAAACACAAAAAGCCCATTCATGGGGCGCCTGGGTGGCTCAGTTGGTTAAGCGGCTGCCTTCGGCTCAGGTCATGATCCCACATCCTGGGATCGAGTCCCACATCGGGCTCCTTGCTCGGCGGGGAGCCTGCTTCTCCCTCTGTGTTTGCCTGTGTTCACTCTCTCGCTCTCTCTCTCTCTGACAAATAAATAAATAAAATCTTTTAAAAAAAAAAAGCCCATTCATCATCAGAGCTGGCTCGTTAAAACCAAAGACGCGCATGCATTACTCAGTTCAAATATTAATTCAAATATTCAAATATTAATTCCATTCAAATATTAATCCAGCTAGAGCAGAGAAGAGTGGGGCCGTGGGCCTGAATGTCCTCTGGGGCTCCAGGAAGAGGCTGGGGGTCTGGCCAGCTCCTGTGCGAGTGGCCTGATGCTCAGCGTCTGCCCTAGTCCAGCTCCTTTTAATTCCTCCGTTTTCTTCCAGTCTCTGTTCAGTGCCTCCTAAGACTCCTTACAGTTCCCCTCAACGGCTCGGTGGGTGTCCCCTCGGAGGGTGGGAGGGCCCTGCCAGCAGACCGAGGGGCGCAGGGGTCAGGCTGCGGGGAAGCAGTCTGTGTGATGTTGGGGCGCTTGGTCTCCTGAAGGCCAGAAGGGGTACTTGGGGACGCTGTTCGTCCTGGTGGTGGACATGACCACGCCCCTCCCTTCCCGGCTGCCACCGACCTGAGCGAGCCCCTGACACAGGGAGTCCTCATCTGGAGGGAGACCTTGGTAACACAGTCCATCAGCGGCCACTGGCACTGGATTCCTTCTGTTTGCATTTCCACGGCAGGACTCTGAGAACACCAGGAAGACCCGTGTCTCCGGACGCTCGGGAAAGGCGCAGCCCTACCTGGCCCAGACAGCCGGGAGAAGCCAGCCTCCGCAGGGCCAGGCGGCGGGAGCAGGGACAAGGTCAGGGCAGGTACGCCGGATCGCGGGTGCCGGGGACGCCACGCCCCGTCTCAGCACGGGACCCGCCACAGGCAGCAGAGCGCCTTGGGGTCCTAGCAGGGGGCTGCTGCTGGGGCAGCTGCTGAGGCCGCCCCAGAGGGTCCTCTTAGGATGGAGGGAGTTGGCTCTCATGCCTCCGCAGAGTGGGCACACCCGGGGCGCGGGGGGACGGGTGGGCACGGACGCCAGAGGGGGCCTTGGCACAGACAGAGAGGTGGGCTCTGGGGCATCTTTCCATGAAGACCAGACTGCTTTGTCCTTCCAGGGTCCGTAGGAGCCCCAGCTGGTCCCGCACTGGCCAGCCAGTGTGCTTGGGAGCATGGGCCTGTCCCCAGGGCCTCTGCGTGACAGTCCCTGAAGCCTCAGCCCAAAGCCTGGCGTCCAGCCGTGCCCACAGTCTTGTCGCTGACTCCAGGGGCAGGGAGAGCCGGCTCTCTAGGATCATTCTGTCTTTGTTTACTTCCCTAGCGGCAACACAGAATGTCTGCAGCGACTTGCACATGCACTGGGCACAAAGAAAACCGGTCCCCAAAGCCACGCGCTGCTCACAAATCCCCCACGGAGAGCAGGCGCCTGGCTGGGAGCTCCTCCTCCGTGGCCAGCGGTCCCCTCCAGGACACGTGGAAGTTACTGGACCTGGGATCCAGCCCCTCTGGCCTCACGTCCCAGGACGACTCGGCACCAGGTAGGCTGGGGCAGGGCTCCAGGGTCCTCAACAGGCCAGGCTTGGCCCCGGCCGCCGACAGAAGCCACAGGCAGAGAGACAGCGGTGGTGACATGAGAAAGATTATTTCAGGGACGCCGTTCCTGGGAGGCCAGCGGACCAGTGTTCAGAACCCCCCAAGTGCAGGAAACACATCCCAGTTTATGTAGGGACCGCGTGGGACAAAGGTCCATGAGTGTGTGCAGGCGGCAGTGACAGCCAGGTCGGTCCCTGTCGTGGGATCAGTCACGGGGGTCCCGCTGGCTCAGTCCTTCCAGCTCGAGGGGAATTTCAGTTCCCACTGGGGACCCTGCTCTCGGGGTCTCGGAGAGAAGCGGGAAGGCAGAACTTGAGCCACGACCATCTGGCCGGAGGTCAGAACAGAGGTGAGGTGTGCCGTCCTCGCCACTGCCTGGCGACATGCGGAACATGCGACACGCGGAACATGTGGCCACTGTCAGGCTGACATGCGGACAGACATGTGGCATTCTTTCCGCCCGTGCAGGCTCCTGTGTGGGCGCTCCGGCCATGCCACCCGCGGGCCCGTCCGCACCCGCCGCACGCCCTGCAGGCCACCTCGGGGGTCCCCTCCCTGGGGAGCTGGTGCGTCCACCTGGGAGACCAGGCACTCTCTGTGCCAGCCGGCCTCGCGAGCACGGCTCTGTCCTTGCCCTAGTCCCGCCTGGTGTTCTCGATGTCAGAAGGATCCACCTGGAGGGCCCACCTCTCGGGGAGCTGCATGCCGCCCCCCTTGTGGCAAGAAGGCCAAGGGAGGGCAGCCCGTGCGGAGCCTCTTGGGGATCCGTGTGCACAGAGCGTCCTTGCTCTGGCTCCAGCCCCACGCAGCATGCTCCGTGAGGTCAATGTGCCCCAACCCGTGTGACCGTTGTCCCTGCTGTGGACTTTATGGGTTATTTCCAATCTTCTGTCATACATGTCCTGTTACAGTGAAGGGCCTTACAGCCCACGGGGAGAGGCCTTGCTTTGTTGGTTCTGGAAGCCGCTGGGGCTGGAGGGGGTGGCCCTTCCCGAGTCCTCACTTCCGGTCCCTGCTCCTTTGTACATGGAATTTGCTGTCTTTGTCGTACTGATTTGTGGGAGCTC
>PISX010036356.1:0-12044 GCA_004024625.1 Mellivora capensis | reverse complement strand
TCTTTCCATATCTGGAAGCTTGTATCTCCCACACCCCTTCACCCCGTCCTCTTCTTTCAGACACATTCTAAAAAAATTTTACTCCCTCCCCCATGTTTTATGTATCTGTTGTCATGTTCAAAATTTTTATTCATAATTTCATTCATAATTTTCTTATGCCTAATTATGGACATAATTATTTTTCTTTTCCACTTAAGTCTTTGGGGTGCCGAGGTGGCATAGTTTAAGGTTGGACTCTTGGTTTTGGCTCAGGTCAGGACGTTAAGATCATGGGATCAAGCGCCTTGTCAGGCTCCTCAGGCTGGAGTCTGCTAAAGTCTTCTCTGCCCCTCTCCATCATGTTATCTCTCTATCTAAAATAAATAAATCTTAAAAAAATAAAAGAAGTCCTTTTAACATTTATTGTAAGGCCCATTTAGTGGTGATAAACTCCTTTTAGTTCTTGTACAGGAAAATCTCCCATTCTGAATGATAACCTTGCCTGGTAGCATATTCTTGATTATAGTTTTGGGTTTTTTTTTCTTTCAGAGCTTTGCAGGCCAGAAAGGAGTGGTATGACATATTCAAAATTTCTGTTGAAAAATAAGTTGATAACCTAATGGGGTTTTTCTGCTGTTTTTAGGATTCTTTATCTTTAACCTGTGACATTTTAATATGTGTCCTAATGTGGAACTCCTTGGGTCCTTCTTGTTTGGACATCTTTGTACTTCCTGAAAGTCTGTTTCCTTCCCTATGTTAAGGAAGGTTTCAGTTATTATTTCTTCAAATAACTTTTCTGTTCCTTTCTTTCTTCTTCTGGGACCTCAATAATGTAATGGTTTATTAACTCACTGTTATCCAAGACCTCTCTTAACCTACTCCCATTTAAAAATGATTTTTCCTTTTTGCTGCTTTCCATTACCCTTTCTTTCAGACTGCCAATCAATTCTGCATTTGCTAATCTACTGTTGATTCCTTCTAGTATGTTCATTTCAGTTCTTTGCAGTTCTTTTTATATTTTCCATCTCTTTGTTGAAGGGCTCACTGAGTTTTTCCACTCTTCTTTCTTCTCTGATGAGCATCATTACTTAACTGAAGTGGATGTAAGCTGGGGGCAGGTGTCCTAGGGCTCTATGCACAGAGGGTATCCTGGCATATTCCTTTGATTCTTAATGCAAGAAAGAGAACATTGAAAAGAATGGATAAACTTCACTAAGCCAGTTTTATGCATATGACTGTTTTATTTAGCAACATTTCCTGGCAAGTAATTGAAACATTCATCAAAACTGACTTATGACGTAACTGAAAAGTCCAAAAATAGTGTGCCCATCAGGTAAGGCTTCACTGTGTAGCTCAACAAGGTTTTCAAAGACTTGCTAGTCTTTCAAGATATTTGAAATACTGTTACCATGACTTAAGGGGAAATTGATGTTGGATATTAAATAATAAATGCTTATGACAGGTTCATATGGGATATTTAACAGTTTCCATATTCATCCTTGAGTGGGCTGGAGTGAGTGACCTGTAGAAATACCTTGGATAGGACACTTAGGGGTTCAAACCTACTAAGAGTCTGTGCTTTCCCTCCATTTATTAGGAAGATCTGGGTCCAAATTTTAGTAACTATTGTCTAAATTGTTAAAAAGTAACCTTTAATGTTATTTCCTATTGTCTGTGTGATTCTTAATGAGTTCTTAGATATAAAGTGCTTAACACAAACTGTGGATCATATTAAACTCTCACAACAACTGCTACTAATATGGTTATTACCCATATAGTAATTTTGTTTTCATGGCATGTCCCAGAACCTTGACCTAAAACCCTTCTGTTCCTATCATATACTCATTTTTAGGTGATCTGCTTAATGTAATCAGCTTTGAATTCTCTCCTGTGCTCTACACTTTTTTCTCAGGCCCCAAATATTGCAATTTTCCTTAACTTTTCTGTTATACCCCATTCCAACCCATCAGTAAATCTTACTGGTCCTATCTTCAAAATATACCCACAATCTAAACTGCTTCTCATCCCTCTACTGCTGTCACCATGGAAAAGCTACCCTCCTCTTATAACTGATTCTTGCTATAGACTCCCTCCCTTTGTACTTGTACCCCTTAGATTATTCTCGATACTTCTGCTCCAAACCCTCCAATAACTTTCCTTCTCACTCAGTCCTTCTTGCTGAATATTAGCCCAACATCATTCCTGAGCTCACCTTCTATTCTCCTGTTCTTCATAATCAGCATACATGTTTTCCTTCAAGGTTTCCACAATGAATCTCTTTGCCTGGGACACTTACTCTCCTCCTTCATAACAGTTTCTCTGCTAAACTATCACCTTAATGGAGTAGACTTCATGTCCCTCTACCCTTTCATCCATTGCTTTCAGAATCTATCTGATTCTGCTGTTGTATGTTTTTTAAACACCACCACCGTTTGATATGTTTCTTATAACCTGTTTTCCCCACTACATGTAAGCTATGTTAGAAAAAGGACTTTTTAAATTCTACTGCTGTCTGACAAATATGTAGAATTGGGCCCTCGGTATAATGTTCACAAAATGAATGTACGTGAATACTTAGGGCCCATGTGTGTCTCTGGACTTTAGCCTACAGAGAGCTCAGTGGGCTGTATAAGAAGAGTTGGTCTTCCTATTTCCACCAGTAGTGTTTGATTAAATTTAAAATTGTACCTGAGGACACTAGTGAAGAAAACATGAAGGTCATACAGAAATATATTCAGAACTCTGTGCAATGCCCTGCAAAAGAAGGCTGTTCATCCCCTACAAAAGAGAGGAGGAGAAGAGGTGCCGTTCTACAGCACAGGAATAATAGAGCCAGAAAGATTTCCTGAAATTGCATCTTAGTCTATTTTCAGGATTTCTCTCTTGCCAAAGACAAGATTGTCTTAAACTTTTCTTGAGAATCCTAACAAGAACCATGCTTTCAAAACAACTTTAAAAACCTTTATATGGGATGAGGTTGCATAGAACTGGACCTTCTATTTTGTGAGATACTTCCAAAAAGAACACTTTCTTTTTCCCAAAGTCACATACATTGGAAAATCTAAGACTATGGCTGTGATTTAAATGTTTGTCTCTTTCCCCCTCCCCCAAATTCGTATGTTGAAATCCTAACCTTCCAGTGTGACAGTATTAGGAGGTGGGGCCTTTGGGAAGTGATTATGCCATGAAGGTATGGCCTTCATGAATGGGATTAATGATTAATATCTATATAAGAGAACCTGCAGATATCCCTAGCCCCTTCCACCATGTTTGGATAAAATCTGTGACTCAGAAAAGGGAATTAGCTTGACGATGGTGACACATTGATCTCTGACTTACCAACCTTCAGAATTGTGAAAAATAAATTGTTGCTGTCTATAAGCTGCACAGACTGAGATATTTCATTACAGCAGCCCAAACAGACTAAATGTGCAGGATTGCTCTCTGGTTTAGATATGGTGACATCCCACAACTATATAAGAGGGGCATATTTGTGTGGACTTACAATTATCTTATTTCTCAAAGCAAGCATTAATTTCAAGCTACTTCTTGAGTCTCATTTCATCCTGCTGTCAAGTATTTAAGTTATTGATAACTGTTACATGGTCTTTCATTTCTATTTTTGCTTTGCCCCTCCAGAGTCTGAAGGCATTGCCCTTCTATCAAGAAGAACCTTTGACCATGATTGAGGTACTTAGCACCTCTGTGTGCCAGTTTCTTAATCTTAAAATTTCTATTAGATCTGTATTGTCCCATACATATTTAAAGATTAAATGTTAAATTTAAGGATTATACAGAACACGTTGAAAGATATTTGAACATTCAGTGTTTTAGTTACTAGTATTGCTTGTGGTCATATCTCTGATCCAGTTTCACTGTTTTACTCTGACTAACTATCTAGCCAAGTATTATTTTTACTACATAGTGGTGAGTCTTTGCTGTAGTTACAAAAAATTTTAACTAAACTTATTTTTGTTGATGTCTAAGGATCTTAGGCAAAGTTAAAGAGAATGTCTACTCTTTTGACAATTCAAATCCTTTATTATATCCTACTAATCAATGCTTAAGGTATATAATTGCTTATATTTAAATAAAATTTTGTAATAATCTTAAGGTTTGTTAATTATGGATGCTTTGTACCCAGTGATTTTAAAATGACTTCTGACTATAGTTTGCCTTTTTTTGTGTTATTCTAAGTTTCTTAACCAACAGCTCATAATTTTCAGGGTTCAACCAGACTATTGATCAGCTGATAACATGAAATATCATATTTTACATGAGGGTTGTAGCCTTTAACACTTGCATAACTGAAATTTTATAAAACATGAGATTAATCATAAGTATAATCAATATTTGTTTTTTAGTTAAATTGGTATTACCATGTATCAGGAGCATAAATACAGTTGGAAACCTAAATTCAAGATGAATTTTTCATTTGTGGGAATTTGCATTATTTCAAATCTTACATATTAAAAATGTAGATTTTCATAGCATACTATATCAAATTTTAAAGATTCAAATAAATACCAAATATAGATGTATTATGCTTAAAATAATTTTTCTACCTAAATTATATGTCTTCTGTTCTTTTGATAATGTTTAAAAGCCATCAGAACAATTTTTAATTCTTGTTAACTTGATCATGTGGTTCTAGTTAGAATTCTTGACTGAAACCAAGACATGCATCTGTGTATTACTCATAGTTCTTTTGGTAGCTATATTGGAATCTCAGCTTGAGATTTCTGAGTAAAAAGAGTTTGTTGGAAGTATCTGGGAGTATCTTCTGTAACTAAAGGAAGGTATGCGGGCTGGTGGATTTCAAGGAACACTATAGGGAAAAGAAAAAAAAAAGGACTTGAAAGGATGTGAACTTTCTCTAAGACTCTCTCTTTGGCATTGGTCCATAAAATATTCTGTGTGAACTTTTTTTTTTTAAATATTCTAGATTGCTTCTTCTAGGAGGATGGTAGGAAACTGAGTCACTCAAAGCTCCCAAGCCTTCTATTTCATGATCCCTAATAATTTTGCTGGCATTGACTCTTTTTTTTTTTTTAAGATTTTATTTATTTATTTGACACAAAGAGAGAGATCACAAGTAGGCAGAGAGAGGGGAAGCAGGCTCCCTGCTGAGCAGAGAGCCCAATATGGGGCTTGATTCCAGGACCCTGAGATCATGACCCAGGCCAAAGGCAGAGGCCCAACCCACTGAGCCACCCAGGTGCCCCTGGCATTGACTCTTAAAACTAACTTAAGTTAAACAAAAGAAAACTGAAGAAATAGTTGTGAGCCAGTCCAGTTACATCAGACACCCATCTTTGCATCACTTAGCTGAGTCAGGAGAGAAGAGTCCTTGTATCAGAAATACAGCACGTCCCTAAATATAACTGTTTTTTTTTAAGACCCACTGTATGTCAGATATTATACAAAGACTACTAGATGTTTTCTAATACTCAAAACTATCCTTTGGATCTTTCATAAATGAAGATGTTTAGATTTGTTGAAGTTAAGTGGCAAGTCTAAAGAACTATGACTTTTCTGTATTTTAATTATACTGGCCCCAATTAAAGGCCTCCTTATATCCATCCTGTTGCCTTTAAAACTTTGTATTCCCAACCTTCTCTGACTCTGGAATGGTCTGTGACTTGGCCAATAAAATATGGCAGAGGTAGCTTGTGCTACTTCTGAGATTATGTATACTTCTGCTTGCTCTCTGACTCAGATGAGCTTGGCCATTACTGTACCTCAATCTTGCCATGAGAACATGCCTGATATAGCTTGCTTGAGGGATGTAAGAGACACATGGAGTCCAGTCCATGGCCTGGACATACCTGTGTATCCCAGATTGAATCATGTGTCTTGATTCTAGCATAAGCTGTGACTGACGTTAGGCTCTGAGAAACACCCTTGTGACCGCTGGTTATGGATCTCAACCAGGCATTTGTCTCCATTCAACAGAGTGCTCAGGAGAAAGACTGACACTCTGTGATACGGGCCCTTTGGGTGACCGCTAATATAGAGGAGAGCAGTTACCATGTGGCATACTGAGGTCCACACACCTTACTAGGATGGCTCACTAGGACCCTACAAAATAATTCTGTTGCTGCCACTGCCTATGCCTTTGTTGCCAAAACAAACAAACAAACAAACAAACAAAAAAACCACATCCTCAGAGTTATAGAGGAAAAATACCCACTTATGGTATACCCATGGCTCAGCTAAGGAGTTAGTTTAAACCCAATTTAAATCTAAGCTCCTTAAAACCACTAAAGCCACTATTGCCACGGGAGACCTCTAATCTTGGTGATAATGATTAGGATTCTCTGGGAAAGAATGTAATGTAAGTAATGTAATGTAACAATGTAATCTAATGTAAGTAGGTGGGGAGGAGCTCCTCTTTACCCCAAATGTATCCAATAGATAAAAAAAAAAATGATAAAACAAAAATCAAACCAAAACAGACCTAACTTAGATATGGAAAGAAGCAAAACCTGAAACAGGTTTGAAATTTGACCCAATTGGAAAGCCAAAGTTTACTAAATGAATTTATCAACAAAAAGTGCAAAATAGCCTTGGTGCCTCAATATAATGTTTTGAATTAACTTTAATATCTGCTGAAATATAGTAATTGGCAAGTCTTTATCAATACTTTATCAAATTAGAAACTCTTTGGGAATTGCACTAAATATAAACACAATAATCCCTATGGTTGTAGGGGACTTGTGAAACATGAAATGGGTATACCTCACCTTAACTGTCCTCTATCAGAATTCTTGCTTTGCCTTAATTATCCAATGTCTTGAAATATCCCATAGCAGGCATGGAATTTCTGACCTATTGAAATAAAAATTACTTTAAGTCTCTGGCATTTAGAATTGGTTTGACAAATGGGACTCCATGGATCTTCCTAACCAGTTAAAAGAGTTAATGTATCTCAGTATAAATAAAAATAGGGCCCTCAAGGATTAAAGGCCTTATTTAAGAGCTATTCAGAGAATGGGTGATTATTTTCAGTGCCTCTTTATTTAACAGTCCAGTTTGACCTATTCTTAAGCCTAAAGCCAATGAATGACACCTCACAGTAGATTACCAGGACCTTAACACTGTGGTCCCACCTCTTTAGACCCTCCTATCCAATGTTACTGAAATTACTGATCCATCCCATCAGCACCTGGTAATTACCATGTAGCCATAGATTTTGGGTCGTATTTATTCAGTGTCCATTTAATAGCCTCTCAGCCAGTTGACCTTTACTTCTGAAGGGACACAATACAGCTTCATCATGGGGTGTATCAATAGCCCCACCATCACACACAGACTTTGCAGGCAGAATTTAAACCTTGTCTGACTTTCTCCAGGAGCACAGGTATGGCATTAAACTGTTAACATCCTCCTTCAGCGACAGTCATTTGAAACATACAATCAGGACCTATAAGTATTCACAAAATGTTAGAGAAATAATCGATCGTTGGCCACACATGAAGTACAAGGTTATGGCTACCTCAGTGCAAAACTCTTGGCATTATTGGATTACTCAGTCTACTCCATTCCTGATGCTGTCAAAAAACAACTATTGACACTTTCTATACAGACACCATTAAAATAATTCCAGTGTGTTTTAGGCCTTTTTGATTCCAGAGGCAATGTAATCCTTACTTATACACTTTATTTAGCTCATTTATGTTGTTACTTGCAAATTGGACAACCTTGAATGGGGCTCCCTAGAACAAAAGGCTCTAGACTCTGACCACACAGAGCAATATGACAGGGCCCTTCAGAGAATCTTGCACTGTAGAGCTTTTAGTAACACCCTTTTATGCCTCCTGGAATCTCTGGCCCCAATGGGGGCCCCATCCCCCAATGGCCAACATTTGTCCCAGGGGTGACCATGATGAGCTGAATTTCATGCAGTTTAGCATCGAATGCCCTAGCTTTCACTGGACTCCATCTGCTTGGTTTACACACTCGTGAGCCATTGTGTAAGGTCTGTCTAGCCAGATGGTCTGGTTAGTAGTAACTACAATAATTCCTATCCAAGGTTTACCTTTAGGGTAAAGAACTCTGGGAACTGCTTGCCTCACAGATACCCAGAATAAAAATCAAGATCATACAAGTCTCTAAATAATGAAAGCCACAGTATAAGGCCCTATTCAGGCACTTATTTTCCCCTTCAGAGTTCTAGATATTATTGATAGTGACAAAAGCATTCCGCTCACGTCTGTAAATATACCCTGCTAGCTTTTGGTCATATCATCACCAAATCAAAGATGAAGGGTGGATATTTCAGCACTGTAATTGGCCTCAGGTTGCTGGTCTCAGAGTGTCATAATGGTTTTTTTAAGCAAGTTCAATAAAATTAAATGTGGCACATTTCCGCTTTCATTCATCAAAGGTACATTGTAATAAGGTGCCTAAACTCCATCTTTGATGGTTGTCTGCTGACCATTTTTAAGCCTCACTACTCTTCTTTCTTTTGTCCCATCATTGGACAAGTTGGTAAGAAGACTTGGGTATTTCCACCTTTAGGGTTGGCGGGAAGTTCAAACCAAGCAAAGGGCATTTATAGTAACTCAAACCCCAGCTCCACCTTCTAACCACCAGAAAAAACCCAAGCCAGTCTCCTTTCTATGCTCTCCTAAGCCATTTCTGGACAGGCTTGGGAACCTTCTCCATTCTCCTAAGGGAGTCTCATTATGTGAGTAATAAACCCTTCAGTACCCTCCTGGTATAATGTATGGTGTTAGTCTCAAAAGCCAAACCAAATTTGGGGGAGGCGGGGTGTATCTATTCTTTGCCTGATGAGAACATACATATATTTAAGTAATCAGATAGTTTTCTGCCCTGGACCTAAAACCTAATCTGAGTTTCCTTGGTGACTTCTAATATAAATCAGCTATTTTCATCCTTTAAGTGGGCTGTTCATTGATGAAGGATGGGTCCTGAGTGTTAACACAATTGGCGAACAGTTGCAGCTGATGACTAAAAATTCATAATAATCATAGGGTATTTTGTTTACACAGAATAAACTGGCTGTTTTTTTGCTTATTTCTTTATTAGAAATGTCAGATTTTTGTTTCAAATGTATCTGTTATTTACTCCATCTTGTATGGATATAGCATGTTCTCACCCAGGTAAGGCAATCACAGGCTTTATTGAAAATGCTAATATCACCCATGACAGATGAAATATAGTAAATTAGGTGAAAATTACATGAGAAAATGTGATTTTTTCCAAATTATTATACTTAACAAAATCATGTCATTACTAATTTCATGTGGGAAAGGTTTATTTTTATTTTGCATAATGAAAATTTTACAGTGATTGAGTAAATGCTATGTTTGCTTAAGTAAATTTCCTTGAGTATATATATATTCTTACTGGAAAATTATCTTCTACATTTCAGACATTGAGAGGTGTCTGGGTGGCTCAGTGGGTTAAACATCTGACTTGTGGTTTCAGCTCAGCTCATGATCTCATGGGTCATGGGATCTAGCTGGTGTCAGGCTCCACACTCAGTAGGAAGTGTGCCTGAAGATTCTATCCCTCTGCCCCTCCCCAACTCATGTGCTCATGTGTGCGTGTGTTCTCTCTCTCTCTTTCCTTTTCTCAAATCTTTAAATTTCAGGTATCCAGTGATCACTGAAAGGCAGTGAAAACAAAAGACTTTCTGGCTATTACCATAATTCATTCTTCTATTTACCAACTAAAGACGTAAAATGTGAAGTAAAAATGATTGCTTTATTCCTGGGGGGTGCTTCAAGACTTCATTTTACCTAGGAAGGCACCATTTGGCCCTCACTCTCTAGGCCCTAGTGGGGAACCCAGATGAAGTTTTTGGTGAGAGGAAATCTGAGGGAGTATTCTGAACTATTTCTGGCCAGAGGTACTTGGGCTATTGTGATGTAAGACTTGGAGGAAGCTCTCCATAGCTTGAAGACTACTATGTAAGCCAAGGACAGAAAAAAAATATTGGGTTTCACAGCAGCAAAACGTTTCTCTCCTAGAGAGGACATTAGAAAGAATGGAATTCATTGCTTTATGTGATTTTTGAAGAGTAAAAGAGAAAATGGGACAAATCCTTTGTCTCTCACCCATAAAATAATTTCTATTGTATTTAAATGAAGTTTTTCCTAAAATTTCTATGAAGTCTTCCATATTAATTTGTCTGATTCTTCAGTTAGACTTATCTGTTCAACTTCAGATTATTTTCTGAGCTGCTTCATCTCATTTTCATGGCAGTATTCTTGCCTAACTGCAGCAATTTGCGTATGGGTCATCTTTCTTAGATTCATGTGCCTGCATGTTTTCTAAAGAAGTTTCCACATGCTCTTGACTATGTCATGGCTGATAAACTATTTTAAATTCCTAGAATAGGTGGACAGACCATCTTTCTGTTCAGGACTTTTTATACACATAATGGAATAATTTTTGTTCTCAAAAACATTTTTTCTAGCTTGAAGCTTATACAGTTTTTGGTAGACTATTTTCATATCTCTTAAGTAAATTGATTTCCTGTGGTGATCTCATAAGAGGCTTATGTTTTGCAATCTTGAAGCAAGGTTTTAATGAAAAAAATATAGTATTTTAGGCATCATTGATTTCTTTTCTCCTAAGCAATGATCATTTTCAAAAACACAAAGAATTTCTCATAAAACATCAATTTAATTTTTTTAACTTTAAAATAAGTTATTTTGTTATAGGGATTTTTGGGAAACACTTATTTTTAAAGATTTTATTCATTGGAGAGAGCGAGCACACGAGAGCATGAGCAGGGGTGGGGGGTGGGGAAGGGCAGAGGCAGAGGGAGAAGCAGACTCTCCCCTGAGCAGGAAGCCTGACACAGGACATGATCCCAGGACTCTGGGATCATGATCTGAGCCAAAGGCAGATGCTTAACTGACTGAGCCACCCAGGTGCCCCAGGAAATATTTATATTTAAAATAATGTGATAAAGATACTTGGAATAACCAAAAATATAAACTTGAAATTAATCAGTTGGATAATTTTTTGTACATACAATCTGATATTCAGAAATCTTTTAGGTGGGTAAGTCTATGATTTGAGAATTTGTTTGGAATTTTTATTTGAAAATTTCCTATACCATGTTCCAATAATTCATTAACACATCTATCAAGCAAATTTACTTACAAAGAACAGAGAGTACCTTCTATGTCCATGTTAAATTCTTAGTAAATGTTTGAAATTTGGGGGTATGCTTTATAGCTTTCAGTATGAACTTCTCAACACAAGAAATTTCTAGGTATATAGAGTAAGGCTAAAAACCTCTAGAAATGTAACCTTTCTGATTTGCATAAGATTTGCAGTTAATGTGAAGCCAGTCCTATTTTATAAGGACAACATTCAGTGGCAAATTCATGTGAGTGATTTAGGGACTGTAGATTATTATAGTCCTTAAATCTCTGAAGCATTTCCTCTTCTGCTTTGTGAGCTTTCAAGTCTGAGGGTATGAGCCAGTTATCTGTGCTCTTCCTCTGTTAAATTTAAACCACTGAGAACCTTCTCCTTTCTTTTCCTCTAGGGACAGGTTCTCTCTTGGGAATGCTTATCCCCTTTAATCTTATGGAAGGTGACATATGAGGATTGTGTAGGGGGGGCCACAAAGGCTCTCTGTGCGGGCCACCAAATGTGGTGTCTGTCTTGATTGGATGTGGGCCCCCATATGTGAGGTGGCCCAATTGGTTGGAAGCTGGAGGCATGGGGGAGTGGGTGAAAAAATTCGCCAAAGGCAGAACAAAGGAGATAGAAGTTTACTAAATACACCTCAAGAAATTGGTGGGCAGGACAGCAAAGCAGAGACTGTCGCCATGAGGCAGGGGTGGGGCACTTTAGTTAAAAAGGGAAGGTGAGGGGGCACCTGGGTGGCTCAGTGGGTTAAAGCCTCTGCCTTTGGCTCAGGTCATGATCCCGGGGTCTTGGGATCGAGCCCCGCATCCAGCTCTCTGCTCCGCAGGGAGCCTGCTTCCTCCTCTCTCTTTCTCTCCCTGCCTCTCTGCCTACTTGTGATCTCTATCTGTCAAATAAATAAATAAAATCTTAAAAAAAAAAAC
>PISX010036355.1:0-12038 GCA_004024625.1 Mellivora capensis | reverse complement strand
TCTCTGGTTCTTAACGCTGTCCTGTTTCCCTTGCGCGGTCACATGCAGAATGGCCGCCAGGGGGCTCCCTTGGGTTTTGTTGCTTTCCTGGGATTGCCAAAGAAAAAGTGAGGGAAGCAATGGAGGACATGGCACTTGTTTGCCTCCTGCTTCCCCCCCCCCCTTCTCCACGCTCACATTTCTTCTTATTCTGCCACTTTATCAGCTTTTACGTCCTGCACCTCCTCTCTTGAGCCCAGGACAAAAGAACTTCTGATGCCAGACTTCCGTGGGACCTGACAGCTGGTGGGAAGAGAAGAAGGGGGCATGTTCAGAGCCCCCTCCGGTACCCGGGGCAGGAGAGCACAAAGATGGGGGAGGGGTGTTCGGGGCAGAGCCAGGCTTCTGGAACCCCTCCCGCCGGGCGGGGGGAGGCCCAGCCCTTCTCACCGCACCCTCCTGTCTCCCTGCCACTCATGGCTGCTCAGCTCCGCTCAGCGGCGCAGACCCAGGTCAGGAGCCGGGGCGATGCAGGAGAGCAGGTGAGGGAGGCAGTGGCTGGGGATTTTATAGACATGGGAGATGTGAGGACCTCCTGTGCCTGGATGGGACCGGGTCCTTCAGGATGACAATCATCCAATCAGGGAACCAGGAAGAGTCAGAGAGGGAGCTCATGGGTAAGGAAGCAAGAAAATGAAAAGGAGATGACAAATAAATTGCACACACAGTTCTGCTCCCTCTGTCCTGTCTTCAAAATCTGCAAAGGAACCTCGTGCATGGAGCTTGGCAGGAGTGGCCCAGGAGAGGGGGTGGCCTTAAGAAAAGACAGGGGACAGTCAGGGCTGGAAGTGAGCCCTCAGGCTCCCTGCCCTGGGGATTACATCCCTGACCCCAGAACTCAATCTGTCCACAGCTCTGCAGTCCTCCCTGGGGCCATGATGGCTTCCCCTCTGCCATGAGGGACAGTGTCTCTGATCTCCAGTGCTCTTTTCCAGCCCCCATGTTCCATACTGTGACCTGGAATGAAGGCCTGTGTCATCTTGTCCTTCCAAGAAGGCCGTCACCATGTCCATGCACTTCCACATGGGACGTGACATCCTCAGTATCCACTACTCACTGCTTCCCTTCCTCCTATCTCTCCTGCTCCGTGTTCCCTTCCCTTCTCCTGTCACCCCCACCAACCAGATTATTCTCTGATACGGGATCAGCAGAGGATTGATCATATATATGCTGTCCCCTCTCTAATCAATCAGTTAATCAATGAGCCAATCCAACCAAACCCAGGGAGACCTGCCGTAAGCCCGGGGTTGTGCTGGGCTCTGTGAGAGAGAATGGGGACCCATGCCACGTATTGAGTACCTGCCCTATGCTCCAGGGACCTCAGTTTCTTGGAGATCCTTAATCCTCAGAATGGCCCCATAAGTTTCCTAGCCGCAGAGAGGATACACATGAAAGGAAAAGTAACTTGTCCAAATTCCCCTGTTCTGTCTGTGGGGTGACAGGGGTTCTAGTGCAGGGGCATGCACATGAAGGCCTGTGCCTGCCTGCTTTTGCCCCAGGACCCGAGCCCTGGAAAGCCTGGGTGAGGCCCTGGACAGACCTGAGGGAAAGTCCCACAGGGGCCGTGACCATGATGTGGGGAGTAGGCCCATTGCTGTGTGGCTGGGACAGCAGGTTCTGACAGGATCAGGGAGCCCAGCTCTGTGTTCAGAGCCTCGGTCCCAGGAGACCAGCTCAGTGAGACCTTGAGAGCCGGTGTAGCCTTCACACAGGCCTTTGGAATTCCTGCCAGCCAGGGAGGGTCTCCGGAGCTGCATCCAGGCCTCTCCCCCATGGAGTCAAGCACAGGGTTTATCCTGATCCCAGGTCCAGGGATCTGGGTGAGGAGAGGAGGAGAGAAACGTGCTCCAGGGTGTGCTTCCAACCTCTTTTCTGCAGCATGACCCGAGAGCACATACAGGAGGCTGAGTGGGAGCATTCTATGTGCTGCACAGCCTGGCAGCAACTTTTCCCCTAAAGGCGGGCCCTGTAGGTGCTGTTCCATGGCCCGAAGGTGCGGAAGAAGAGGGTCCCTGGCTCCCCCTGCACCTGGCTCACGGGGAAGCACTCTGTCTCCAGTTCTAGTGTGCATGACGGAGTGTGTCCCACCAGACCGCCTCTGTCCCAGGTCCCACCAAAAACAACCCAGGAACTCCCCTGCTCAGTTCTCAACACACAAATTTAAACATAAACAAGGCTTTGCTGATTGGCAGAGGCAAAGCAGAAAAGAGCAGATCTGGGGAAAGATACAATCTTCATCAGTAAAGCACACTGAAACCCACCCACAAAATATCTCCTACTATTAAGTCATTGATATATGAAGAAAGCAGGACAAGCCATCACGCTTATTTATGTCTTCTCTCTGATTTCTTCCGCCCTCCCTCACCTCAGTCTCCAAAGCAGCAAGTGAACCCGACTGCTCCTGGAACACTTTTCTATAGATTCCTACCTGAGTGTAGTTCCCTACCTGGTGAGTCTTCACGCTCTGTGCTGACTTCCTCCATTATCTCCAGAACCCAATCTTTAGAGACACAAGCATGAGCAGCAGTCTATTAGAGAGAGGGGCTCCCTTGTGCCTGCTGCTCCAGCGGTGGCCAGGGTGGCTCACCCAGCATCACCTGCTCTTCCTGCAGATCCTCAGACCTGCCCTGGGCTCCCTGGAGTCAGAGCCCTTCAATGAGACCTGGAGCACAGCTGCAAACCTTCAATCGAGAGGAAGGATGCCCCTTCCCATGGCACTTCCCTATCTCCACGGGACACGACAGCTCTCACCTGCACACGGATCAACCTGAGATCCCAGCTGTGGTGGCAACAGTCTGGGTTAGATGGGGTCCGTGAGCAGCCCCTCTGCCAGGCTCAGAACAGGTGCCTAAGGGAGCTGTCTGTGAGCATGGAAATGTCCTGTGTTGTAAACATGCATGACAGGGCACCTGAAATGGGACTGGTGTGATGAAGGATGAGAATATTCAACTTCATTTAATTAATTTAAACGTGAGCAGGCATGTCTGGCTAGAGACTGCCCCTGGATAGCACAGTTCTAGGATCCAAACATGAAGAAGATGTGAACTCCATGGTCTGGGGGTTCCTGCAGAGGACTTTGTTGGCCTGATCTGATCGTTCATTTGCAGGTTCTCCCTGGGCTCCCATGCCAGGCATGACGTGAGGCCCTGGGGACACTCACACAGGAAGTTCAATACCCTGGTCCTAGAGGAATCCTAGCAGAGGCCCATTTGTGAGCAGAGCTGAAGAGCAGGACCCCATACTTTTGTGCTGGATGTGATGAGAGCAGCAGAGCAGACGGGGGCCTCCTAACTGTCCGCAGGAGCCTACCTTTCCATTCTCTGGTCCAGGCAAGAGCCTGGTCTGAACTCATCCCTCTCCTGGCCTAAGGGAGAATGGGACTCAGGGTCTTCTGTCTCCAGCCAGACCCTGTGGTCTGTTCCTGCTAGCCCATGTCAGGCCTGACTCCTGTGCACTGCCTCTCGCCAGTTTCCAGGAAGGGAAGAGTCAGGGATGTCATGGTAGATGGAATGACAATGGGATAGGAAGGAAGCTTCTCCCTGTAGACCTTTGGGAAGATGTCCTTGCAATTCTCAGTCCAGTGATCACGCCTGCATCATGCCTCCTTCCCACTTAGAAGAAGCATAAACACAGTCCTGCTCTGGTTCACTGAGCCTTGGCTTCACTGTGCTTCCCAGATACGGCATTTATTACAAGACGGAGGTTCTGGAAACCTTGCATCAAACACATCTATCGGCCCCATATTTTTGAATAGCGTCTGCTCACGTTGTGTCTCTGTGTCACACTTTGGTAATTCTCACAGTATTTCTTTTTTTTAAATTTATTTATTTGTCAGAGAGAGAGAGAGAGAGAGAGAGAGAGAATGAGCGATCACAGGCAGACGGAGTGGCAGGCAGAGGCAGAGGGAGAAGCAGGCTCCCTGCCGAGCAAGGAACCTGATGTGGGACTCGATCCCAGGATGCTGGGATCATGACCTGAGCCGAAGGCAGCCGCTTAAACAACTGAGCCACCCAGGCATCCCTTCTCACAGTATTTCAACCTTTTCATTGTTTTGTCAATGTGATCTGTGATCAGGGATTGCAGGTGACTGAGAACTCTGATGATGAGCATTTTGTAGACCAAACTTCTCTTTATATAAAGTACAGACCTTGTCCTTTTTTTTTTTAATGATAGGAGGCTATTGCATAGTTAACAGACTACAGGATCGTGTAAATGTCACTCTTCTATGCACAGGACACAAAGACATTCACTGGACCCACTTTATTGGGATTTTTGCTTATGTCCTGGGTCTGGAAGAAAAGGCCCACTCACTCAGCGCTGTGCCTGTATCCTCGTGCCGATGGCCATGGCTGGGCTCCAGTGATGATGCTGTACTGGTTCTCCTGCCTTCACACCATGAAATTTGTCCCCTCTCTCTACCCTCATGTGGCCTATGTGCTCTTTCTGTCTTCCTTCTACCCCTCTGTGTCTTTCTCCTCTTATGGTCCAGTCCATCACTCTGTTCTCTGAGGGAGTCCACTGTTCAGCTCTCTCTGTGTTCCTAGAGCCCTTGCTCTTGGGAGTCACTCATTTTAACAATTACAAGCAGCTTGAGTCCCTTCAAGCACCTGGGGAAACCGATATGGAGATGAAGAGTTGCTTGGGACATGAAGTTTGTTTCTGGGGGAAATAAAAGTTCTGGGGGAAATAACAGCAGTCTCAGTCCTGGTTACCTGTGGGAAACATTGACCCCCACAGGTCAACGAAGTTCAATACGAATAGCATGAGTTTTGGGGGGCCTGAGTGGATCAGTTGGTTAAGTGTCTGCCTTAGAGTCAGGTCAAGATCTTTGGATCCTGGATTGAGCCCGTGTTGGGCTCCCTGCTAGTGAGTAGTCTGATTCTCTCTCTGTCTCTGCCCCTGCTCCTGTTTTCCTTCCTCCCTCCCTCTCTCTCCTTCTCTCTTGCTCTCCCTCTCTCTCTCAAATAAAAACTTCTATTGAAAAAGCCTGAGCTTCATGTAGGAGTCATGATTCAAACTCCTCAGATCATACTTTGCCTCACTTGATATATTGTGGTTACTAAAATACTACCTTGACTTGTTTGCTTTCAAAAGCTACAGAATAGCCAAGAGCCTTGTTCGTCTGGTAGGTCCTCCAGCGACATGAATGGCAATCCCTCTGTCACATACTGAGTTTCTCTGGGCCTGGCAATACACCACCTCCCCTTCCCTTCATCCACCTAGGTGGGAAGCCAAGTGCCCAGCCTAAGGCTCAGCCCCTGAAGACCTTGGGGCTTTCTGTCTATCTAACAGGGTTTTTCTTGTCCTAAGACACAAAAACCACAGTTAACACAAGTGATGGGAAACCAACTTTCCACATGAGCAGGCCATTTCCTTATTTTGGCAGCATTTTCTGAAGCAAAATGTGAGACCCTAGTGAGTAAAAGTTGGATGGAAATCCCATGGAACCCACTGGAGGTTCCTCCTCCTTGGATCCTTCCACAGCTGGGTGTGGCATGAGGCTGCACCAGGGGCCACCAGCCCCAGATCTCCAGCTAAGAAGGGGAAGACTCTACCTCAGTCTCCTTTAATCAAAAGAGTTTGGAATGAGAAGAAGGGCAGGAGGGCGGTATTGGTGGGGGAAATATCCACTTAAGGCTGATGTATCTGATGGAGAAAGGACCCTGGGATTACTGTAGTCTCGGGGCTAGCAAGCACCTTATTCAAGGAAGATCACAAACAATAATTCCAATTATTACTGATGCTGGGGTGCCTGGGTGGCTCAGTGGTCTGCCTTTGGCTCAGGTCACAATTCCGGGTCCCTGTTCAAAGGGGAGCCTGCTTCTCCCTCTCCCTCTGCTTGCCACTCCCCCTACTTTTGTATGCTCTCTCTCCATCCAATTCTTTTAAAAAAAGTTGTTACTGATGCCAACCCCAATGTAGAAATTGATAATCTCCCTGCGGGAAGTAGAGATATGGGAGAAGGTTCATGGGAGTTGGAGTTATAACGGGCCTGGTCTCAGGGCCGGGATCCAGAGAACATAAGGGCCTCCTCAGGGTTGAGATCTATTATGAAATGAAGTGGTCATTGATTCAGTAATAGAGCCAGCATCTGACTAGTTGTAACTGCACTTCAGATGGAATGGCTGGCCCAGGGGAGAGAGTTCTCCTTAGAGCCTTTTGCAGACCCAGCAGGAAGAGAACGAAGCCCAGCAGCATGGTGAAGGAAGATTTTCTCCTCCCCAGATGACAACCCAGCCAATGAGAGACAGTCATGATTGGGCCCATGAAAAGCCACCACTCTTGAACAGACAAATAGACCAATGGAACAGAGTAGAGTGACCAGATAGGGACCCTCAACTCTATGGTCAAATAATTTTGACAACATGGGAAAAAATATCCAATGGCAAAAAGACCATCTCTTCAATAAATGGTACTGGTAAAATTGGACAGCTATGTATACAACAATGAAACTTGACCATTCTCTTACACTATACACAACGATAAACCCAAATGGATGAAAGACCTCAACGTGAGACAGGAACTTGTCAAAATCCTAAAGGAGAACATGGGCAGTAACCTCTTCGACATTGGCCAGAGCAACTTCTTTAAAGACACATCTCCAAAGGCAAAGGAAACAAAAGCGAAAATGAACTTGACTTCATCAAGATCAAAAACTTCTGCACAGCAAAGGAAACAGTCAACAAAACAGAGGCAACCCACAAAATGGAAGAAGATATTCACAAATGAAACTACAAAGGCCTGATATCCAAGATCTATAAAGAACTTCTCAAACTCAACACACACAAAACAGATAACCCTGTCCAAAAATGGGCAGAAGACATGAACAGACACTTCTCTAATGAAGACATACAAGAGGCTAGCAGACACATGAAAAAATGTTCATCATTCTTAGGTATCCGGAAAATTCAAATGAAAACCACATTGAGGTACCACCTTACACCAGTTAGCATGGCAAAAATTAACAAGGCAGGAAACAACAAATGTTGGAGAGGATGTGGAGAAAGGGGAACTGTCTCACACTGTTGGTTGGAATGCAAGTTGGTGCAACCACTTTGGAATACAGTGCGGAGATGCCTTAAGAAATTAAAAATAGAGCTTCTCTAGGACCCTGCCATTGCACTACTGGGTATTTACCCCAAAGATACAAATGCAGTAGAATGAAGGGCCATATGTACCCTAACATACCTAGCAGTGATGGCCACAATCATCAAACTGTGGAAAGAGCCAAGATACCCTTCAACAGACGAATGGATCAAGAGGATATGGCTGATATATACAGTGGAATATTAGCCTCCATCAGAAAGAATGAATACCAACTTTTGTATCAACATGGATGGGACTGTGGGAGATGATGCTGAGTGAAATAAGTCAAGTAGAGAAAGTCAATCACCAGATGGTGTCACTTACCTGGGGAACATAAGGAATAACATAGAGGACATTAGGAGAAGGAGAGGAAAAGTGAAGGGGGTAAATCAGAGGGGGAGATGAACCATGAGAGACTGTGGACTCAGAGAAACAAACTGAGGATTTTAGAGGGAAGAGGGTGGGGATAGGTGAACCTGATGGTAGGTATTAAGGAGGGCATATATTGTGTGCAGCACTAGGAGTTGTACATAAACAGAAAATCATGGATCACTGTGCCAAAAACTAATGATGTATTTTATGGTGATTAACATAACACAATAAAAATTTCCTAAAAAGCAAAAATAAATAAAAATAAAAAAGGAAACCCCAGATCACTCCAATGGGCTTTTTGTTTACAACGTGCTGCCTACTACACCCACCCCCCTACCTCTCTAAGAGACAGTCCTCTTCTTTTTTTCTCTGCACTTGCCCATCGTTCATTACATGCTTGTCCCTAGTTGCCATTCCTCAGGTCTTCCTGAATAAACCTATCTTGCTGGTCAAATAAGGGGCTGTTCTCTTTTCCAGGCTGTTAAAGAATTGTGAGACCTGATTGTGACCATTCAGAACCCTGTGCACATTTTCCTGGCTGGTGGTGGTATTTTCTTTCCTGGCTTAATTGAGGTATGTCTGGATTACAGTATACTGTACATAATGAAGGTTTACAATTCCATAAAATTGGATGTACATGACTGCAACATGATGGGGAGACTCTTTGGTCTCCGTCTCTGGTTCAAGGCATAGAGTTTCAAAATTCTGTGGAATTCCCTGAGTGATAAGATAGCCTCTGTTATACCAGGGACGAGACTCATCTTGGGCCCCTAGATAACAAAAGACCAAAGGGATGATCAGGTGATTGCTATTTTGAGGCAAACTGACCTCCAGGGCAAGAAGGGGCTGGGAACCCGCTCAGGTCTCACCTAGGTGTGTACTTTATAATAAAACTGAAATTGGAAGTCCAGCACTTTCCGTAGTTCTGTAGATTAGTTCTAGGGAAGTAGTGAAATGGAGGGACTATAGGAACCTCTGAATATGTAGCTAGTCTGTCAGAAAAATGCAGGTGGCCTAGGGATCCCTGAATTATACCTGCTGCTTGATATGAAAAGAGTCTTCTGAGGGACCTTGCCCTTCTCTTGGGGGATCTCATTCCAACTCAGTGGTCAGCAACAGAATCATATTGGAGGATGGCAAGTTGGGGGGGCAACCAAGAATACTTGGTCATCAGAAATGGGGTATTCCTGAGAAGGACTGACTCACTGACACATGTGGTTTAGAAAGAGAAGGGATGAGAGTGCAGGTATGAGCTTCCTTTGAGTCCTATGTGGTCAAAAAGGCCACCCACAGTACTGACCAGCATCTGTGCCTCAGTCATTTCTGTACATGGAAAGTTATAGAGAAAAGCTGAGTAACAGAATTTGGGCTAGATGAAACCAACGGCTAGGGGTCTGGCCCACTAGAAATGTAAAGCAAATGTAAAATATGAAGAACAAGGTTAAGGAGGCAATCCCTTGGTCATGGTTATCACTATTAGCTTAAAGGAAAAGGACACAGACTGATGGGTTAGATTCGAGGGCAGAAAAAGCTCAGATTTCATTCAAGCTCAAAGCTTTCCCCAAAGGAAATATTAGGATTGGACAACACACAGAATCCCTAAAGACCCCTGGTCACCAAAAAGGTAGTGAAGCTGGGGGGGCTGAGAAAACCAAGAAATTACTGAAGCCAGGAGGTATAGTGTGAAGAAGTTCTCATTTATGGGTGGGCATCACCAGCTCCCCAATAAACCTTTACTGAAATGGGATGTAAGAATGACTCATCTGGAGGTTGTGTCTTTGGTTTTGAAGGCTACAATGTGGGAGGGCATGTTTGGGTCCAAAGAAAACCCACATCTCACTATGGAACAATTGCAATGGCTGTGCGTGGTCCAGACACACTGCAGGTTATTCCCGAGGCAACCAGCAAGCCCAGGGACAGGATAAAAGGCCCTGTATGGTTTGTGTATACTGAGAAGGGGGGGACTATCTGACTGCCCCTATAAATGCCAAGGGGTATGTCTCGTATGAAGCAACTGATTGACTTTGTATGTAAGCGAAGCTGCCCTGGCCTTATGATGACCAGGAAGTGTATCCCTGGAATAAGCCTCTTGTCCAGGAGGTGCTGTGATGAAAATGCCCCTCTTTTATGTAACCCTCTGCTGCAAAATTGATCAAGGGGCCAAAATCTTTAAGGATTTTACTGTCTCAGTTTTCCTTTATGGGTCTTACAGATGCTCTCCTCCTCCCCCTACCCTACCCCCCCCCCCCAAATAGAGAAATCAGTGTGTCTAAGGACTCATCCCAGTAGAATGGAAAACTTTATATGGCTTTTAAGGAATGGGCCAAAGAAACCAGATGTTACTGGGTTGGAAGCAATGGTATATTTTGGAACACTTCTGAATGGAACACTTAATAAAGTACTTTGGTGTCCTCCAACATTAAAGCTCCCCAAACAAGTCTGTACCCCTCTCTAACCAAGTTTGGATGAATTTTAGAAGCCAGAAGGTACAGATTACAAGGAGAAGCCCAACCTCCAGTTGCATGGGGCGATTGTCAAGCAGATTTATCCAGATGAATATCGACAAAAGGGCCAGTGTATCTTGGCTCAACCTTGTGCTGGGGATCCAAAATCTTGTGCCCATGAGCAGGTGGAATGGTCGAGGGATGGAGAAGAGGTTTCTTGGACTCTTTGACAAGGGGAGCCCCAGGAACGGTGTCATATCAAAATCTGTTGATAAGACCCTACAGGAAGCCTACAGTTAAATGCAGAGAATCTAGTAATGCAAGAATTGGTATGATTAAGGTGAAAAGTTTGGATGACCATTGAAATGTTTATGCAGGCTTTGGCCTATTTAGCGAGAATGTATCATGGGGATGGATAAGGTGTCTGACTGCTGAAAGTTTCCCCCACCCGGAAGTGTAAAATGGAAGACCTATAAATTCACCCATCACGCATATTAATTGGTCATGCTAAATTGGTATCATTAAGAATGTCAGACTCTATACAGTGGGAAGAAAAGGTGGTGGAGAGTTGGTACAAAGTCTCTGTCCAAGAAACCTGTGTGGAGTATAGACTGGGGCTTATGGCAAACTCCTATGAGCCCCTCCCCAGTGACAACTGCTGGAACCAGGAACTAGAGGATTTCCATGTGAGAACATTATCTGGCTTGCTCTGGACATTGACTAGTACACTGACTCTGCCCTTACAACTGAAGGGTATACAAGAATCTTGAAATCAAAAATACCCATCACATCTTTGGTGCTGTCAGGGAAACACTCTAACATGGAGAGCAATGGCCAGAAGAGTTCCATAATAAAATGCAAGTGGTTTGTGCATGGGGCATGTGACAAGAGGAGAACAAATCCTCACTCAGCAAGTCTGTGTGTAGCTACACCCTATTCCCTAGAACTGAATTTGGGACGATATCTGAGGAGCCAGATGACTCTCTTGCTACACAGAGAGTGTCCTGTAGCAGCCCTTGCTTGACCAACACTGAGTTGCTTGGCTTTTGGATGGCAGTTTTGGGGTGGACGGAGAGTTTCCTGTTTAGAAGACTGCCTCTCTGATCAAGAAGGTAAAAATAAATCAGCTCCCAGGGCTAGATTGTATGCTGTTTGTCCCTGTGTTTGGGTTTTTAGAATCTCATGGGTCCTGACCAATAGCTTACACCTGTGGCCAGCCAGAAGGGCAGTGGAAGTCCAGCCTATCAGAAGGAAGCCCAGATGGGGCATGGCCTTATCGCACTCAACATGAAAAGTTGAAGACTGCATTAAAGTAAGACCTGTCAATGCTTATCAGAACTCCCAACCAGATTTCTAGGGTGATTGGAAATGATGAGTGTGAGTCCCAGTGTGATTGCTGAATGTGGCCATCTTGGTGGATGGACAACAGTAAAGCAGAGATGGGCTAACTCTAGCCAGGGTCCTCTTGCACCCTCTGATACACAAAATGCAAACAAGAACTGTTCTGTCTGTCCCCAGAGACACAGACACTGCCGATGGCTAGATTTGGTTCTCTGGGCAGGGAGGAGAGGGGCAAGTGGATTGCACTGCACCAACATCCATGCACCCTAATGGGAACAGTTACTGACTCTGATTGAGTGTCTGTACCAGGAAGGTCCTCCAATAGGCCCTCAGGAGGAGCTAGGACTCAGAGAAGCTGTCTGGAGATTGGAAGTGCTGCTCAGGTGTTACTCAGGGAACTTTGCTTGGTGTGGACATGGGGCAGGAATGTACACATGTCATTGGTTAACCAGCAAGGACTGAGGAGCTGCTGGACCATCTTCCTCAGTGGATGAAGGCAGGCAACAGGAAGGAAATGAGAAACAGAGGCTTTGTCTTTCTAGCTAAGGGGAACTTAATCTACCTAAGTTCTAAGTTCTAAGTTCTAAGAAAGGCAAACACTAAAATGCACGTTGTTTCAAAGACAGAGCCTCATGACACCTGCCCATTTTAAAGCCCAGCCAAATGCCATTTATTCAAATGTTCCAAGACCATTTCAGCCATGCTTCTTATATGCAGCTACTCTAGTCATCACACATACACACATAACATTTATCC